>WAAG01054394.1:0-91755 GCA_013390105.1 Tichodroma muraria | reverse complement strand
TTTAATATTGAATTATTAGTATGCTGTTGTTTCCTGAACCCTCTAGACTTCTATAACTTTGTCTGTCTGGTGGAATTTAAAAGCAGTCTGGGTTGTAATTGGAAAATGTGTGTCATAGCTTGTAGTATTTAGAGGCAAATTGTCTGGGCTGAAATTGCTGATGCAGGTGACCTCTTGGACACCCCGCGAGCCACCAGCCACATGAAATTGGTAAAGGAGCACAGGCAGCACCAACGGGTTCAGCAAACACCCATCTACTGTTTTGGGGGCCTTTATGTGGATTTAATGTGGGTTACTGTAATAAAGTCAGCTCCGTGGATGTAAAAAATGGCAGAATACAAATGACAGCATTAGGCAAGCCCACTGTTTGTCCCTGTCTGAGGAGATCGGGGCCATTTCCTCTTGTCTCATGAAAACCAAATGAAGCCCAAGGCAATCATCCTGTCCACGTGTCTGCACAATTTGGGAGGGGGTGCCTGGTAATTCTGATTTAGCTGCTTATGTTCAGAACTGTGACTGAACGGTTTCAAGGGTAGCTTCAATAATTCTCTAAATATTTGTTGTTATTGCAACCCTAAAATGTTTGATTCTCAGCTAGAAAATGGGCACAAACCATTTCTTTATAATCCTTGATTTTATTTTTTGTGTTATATCAGCATAGTGTTTGTGCAGTAGAAATTTCGTGGCGTTTATGTCAGTTGACCTTAACAGGAAGAAAAAAAAAAAATAAATCCACAAAGCATTTTATTCAGCACTCGGTGAGCAATAGGTCACTGGAAAAACACGACAGTGCTCATGGATTGTCCAGGCAAAGGCTCCACTCTCCATATCCCACCTCCACACTGGGCAGGGATCAGAACAACTGCAGGGCCTCCTTGCTGAGGTTTTGTCCAGTGAGTAGCAGCTTTTGTTCAGGAATAGGAAATCTTTATTCCTGGGCCCCTCTAATCTCTTCCACAAATGAACGAGATCGATGCCGTTGTCCTGACGTGAGTCACGATTCCATTTCTCTAAATGTTGCAGCTTCCTCCTCCTGGGCTTTGTGCCAGCTCTGGCAGAGACCAAAGATGCATTTTCACACAGCTGTTCTTGTGAGGTGCGCTCACTTTTCCTTACAAATGTCCTCGTTCCTCTGCATGGCAGAGCACTGGACAGGAGCTGCTCTGCCATCCTTCCCTGGGAGGCTGGGGAGGCCCTGGAATGGAATTCCCAGAGAAGCTGTGGCTGCTCCTGGATCCCTGGAAGTGTCCAAGGACGCTTCCCTGTCCAAGGACTTCTCTGGGACAGTGGAATGTGTCCCTGCCCATTGATTGGATGAGCTCTAAGTCCCTTCCAACCCAAACCACTCTGGGATTCTGCAGAAAATCAGGAATACTCTGTTGTGGCATCACTGGAGCTCAAACCCTCCTTCCATAAATTCTGTAATAAAAGTGAGGCCCAGTTTTGCCCCAGCTTGGATCCAGGGAATCTTCAATTATTTTCTGCTGGAAGAAATGTTCTCCAAAGCTCAGGCTGTCTGTTCTGAAGCAGAGTAAAAACTTGTGTGGAGCTTTCTGGTCCAGCTGGGAATTAAACCTAAATCCTCATCTCCAGGCTGAGCTCTCTCATCTCCTGCTGTGCCTGTTTTTCAAAGAAAAGAGACCACGACCTCCTTTCTTGATGGAAACATATGGAAATATGTGGTTGTCCATAGGATACCCGAGTCAGCCCACTCTGTGAATTGTTTTCCATCCTGATCTTTGGACCTGAACCTGTGGATGAACCCCCTTGCCTAAATGATCTTTCAGATACACTGTTGCATTCGTACTCTTAAGTGTTGTGGGGTTGTTTGGATTTTTTGGATTTGTTTTCAACCTACATCTTGCTGCTTCCTTTCTAAAGGACTGTAGGAAACTAACTGGAAAATAAGAACCAAATATTTCCCTGAATTTGAGCCTAAATCTCTTTGTGTTTGCACAGCAGACAGGCAGCTCACTGTATTTTGGTGTCAGATTTGTTATTACAGATTAGATCAATTGTCTGGCTGCAGTAGCAAACCCCCTCCTCCCTTCTAATGCACTTGGTCAGTTGTGAAATCATGGACTCAGTGGTGGGAAAACCAGAAAATTCTCCATAACCCCTCTAAGCAATCAATTTATGCCCTGAAGCATGAGATTTGATTACCATTGTTATTATCTTAGCTGCATAGTTACAAATGTTATTAGCAGTCATAAAATTGTCCAGCCTTAAAAAAAATCAGATTAGGAAAAGAAAAAAAAAAATCCCAACATTTCACTCCGGGTTCTTCAAAGCCTGAATTCCTGGGATTGCTTCAAACTGCAAAAAGTGGTAGTTCCTTTAATTCACTTTAATTTTGCTGTCCTTTGATCACGTGGATTTCTCCTGGACTCTCATTAGGAAGGGATAGATGAGCATTTTCTGGCACGTCTGGAGTTTCTCTCTGGTCAAGACCCGTCCAACTTTCAGCATTTCAAAGCTAAGTGTTGATGAGGTGTGTTTATACCCAGCTCGCTCAGATCTGTGTTTAATAAACCATTAGCAGGATGTGCATCACCCTCTCTTATCTGTTTTTCCCTTAATGGTTCAAAACTTTTCCTATGAACTCCAAGCTCCTAAAGCAGCTCAGTGCTTCTCAAGCTGCATGGCAGCTGGTATAACTTAAATATTCTAAAAATTCAGAAGTTAAGGAAAATACTGCAAAATGTTGCAGCAGGGTGTCATTTCAAAATTTAGATGGCATCATGTCAATTATTTTAGCCACTTAATTTGTCCAGGACCAAAGCAGATTCCCAGAAGCTTTTCCTACTTTTTTTTTCCATCCATATCAAATTGTGGTTCTTGATATTCAAATACATTCTCATTTCTGCATATCTACCTATTCAGAAAATTACAGCACCTTTATTAACGAGCTCTGCTGATGGGATATGTGCTGGCAATCACAAGCAAATTAATTTCCTCCACAGAAAATCTGGCCAATCTGTTCTTTTGTCCTGGGTATTTCATGTGTCTTAAGTGGCATTTAAAGTAGGATTGGGGATCTTCTGAGCCTGCCACCAGACTCTGGAACTGGGTTTAAAAAGGTGGGTGTGTCTTGAGGGAGAACATTCAGGGATCAGGTGACAAGTTACAGTTGGGATTGGCAAAACACACCCGCTGTTCCTTCCTGCTCCTTCAGACAATGTTGAGATAAATATTCTGAGGGGGTTTTCTCACACTTGATTTCAAACAACATTGTGCATTTAACGTGTATTTTAAATATGTGATCAGTACCAGCCTAGAGAAAATTATTTTTTTCCAGTGTTTCCAGCAGTGTTGCTCTCTCATTCTCACATCAAGCTGAGGGTCTGATGAAAAGCCCCCTTGATTTTCAGCAGGAAATCCCAAAATAAAGAGCAGTTTTGTGAGATGCAGAGAGGACCACACTGAGCTTCTCTGTCTTTATTTTTGTTTGGTGCAGACTTAAGTGTGATGACATTTGCCCCATTTAAGTGTCCAATGAAATGTGAAACATGATTATATCTATTTACACTTTACTTAAGGCAAACCCTATTCTCAAGTAGATTTACTTGGTGCCATGTTATTACTATTAACAGGAACACATTTTATTTTGCAAGTGTGGAGCAGCTTTGGGGGAGCTGCTGTACTTGGGCTTTGCCATCAGCTGGCTTCCTAGCAGAAGAAAAACTTTGTGCACGGTTCTGTGTGGAAAAATTAAAACCATTTAATGCTTTAGTGCCTCAAACCTGAACGTGGGAGAAGACCTTGGGCAAATCACATTGACAGAGATGATGTAAAAGCTGGGCCAGCTAAGCAGGGAAATGGAGGTCTAAGGGGTGGCTGCATTTTGCAAGCCCAGCTTCCCTCTGTGGCACAGGGGTGCAGGGATGGGCAGCCTGGGAAGTGGTTTTGGCAGCAGCCCTGCCTCAAGCAGTCTCTATTAAATTGGTGTCTCTCTTCTTTGGGTCAGAGCCCTGCAGAAATCAGCCTGGAAACTCCTGGTGCTGCCGAGGCATCCCGGGTGGAACTCAGCAGTGGCTGGGGAGGGTGAGAGTCGCTGGCCTCATTTTTCATCCTCCTGGCAATGGCAGGAGGGCAATGCCAGCTTTCCCTGGCTTTCCCAGCTCTCTTATCTCTGCTCCCAGACAAGCAGCTTCCCACCCTCGGCATTCCAGTTATTGCCAAGGCTCCAGTGAATCTCCAAACCTCTGGATTGGAGTGAGTCTCCCATGGCTCATTGGTACTGGGTCAAATGGCTTTTCAATCCAAGGGCAGCCCCCAGAATTCCTCTGGAGCTGCCTCCTTGTCCATTTATTTCCCGAGTTTCCGCTCACAGGGCACAGGTCTGTTGCTTAGCTGTTGGTTGCTTTGGAAAGCAAAGTGCTGTAAATATAGCATTTTACTGTCTTGGGATGGAACAGTGACTCAATTCAGGATCTGGCGTGGAGGGCAGGATCCAAAGGGAGGATTCCCAGTCCTCTGTGTGTGCTCTGGGCTGGGTGTTTGCCACACAGAAATCTGCCCAACTTCAGAGCTTCCTCAGCAGCTTTCCATACTTTGCTCCATGCTTTTATGTTGGTGCCACTTCACTTGTGCATAGCTCAGTATAAAAATTCTACCTATTAATTGCCTGACTTTGCATGACTGCAAACTTACCATTGTTTTAATTGTTTTGCATTTACTTAACAAATATATTAAACTATTTTGCTCTTTTCCCTTGTAGTTTTCAGATCTTTTTTTCTTTTACTGTCGTTCTTTATAATGCCTGTCCTTAAATTTAATTAATTTCCCATCCAAAAGGCAAGCTCACCTACTTAAATCTGCTGGAGATAAACAACACCAGTTGGCCAGTACATCCACAAATTCCGATTGCCACTGTCCCAAAAATCTTTAACCCAAATGCTAATAATCCCCGGGAGTGCCACTGTGATGCGGTAGGCTGGGTTTATGGTTTAATGTCCGTGAATGTTACTTTATGATTATTGTTCATTGCATTAGGCAAGGCTCAGAGAAAAGAAAAGCACCCAAAGGTCAGCACTGAGGCAGAAATGTCTGAGGAGTCCGAGCCCTCACGAAAACGATTGTCTGACCTTCCCCACCTCTCGGGACGGAGTGCTTAAGACAATGACTGGCAGATTTGTGACGACTGTCTTTACCAATCACTTAAAAATTGAGCTCGCTCCACGCATGGCTCAGAGAATGAAGCGCACTCGTGAACCTGAGCTGGTTTTGTGGCCGTGTACAGCGCACGCAGTAAAAATCACACGGGGAGGGGGGGGGCATTTGCAAGGAAAAAAAACAACAAAACAAAACCGAGAAAAGAGTGTTTTCCGAGGTTTGCTGTTGGGGTGATTGGGTACATGAGGGTTTACTAGGGGATGGGGGGGAGGGCTAAACCCAGTAGCGGTTTTCTTAGTCTTCATCCTTTTTCCTGAAAAACAGCGACAATTCCACACCCGAGAGAGGGGTGAGACCAGGCGGGGATCGTCCCTTCCCCGGCAGCGCCTCCTCCTCTTTGCCTGGATTTTGGCGGGGCCCCTGCACGCCGAGGCGAGAGCATCCCGGGGTGCTGCCGGGGGGCAGCGCCCTCCGTTCGCCCATTCCTCCCTCCTCCTCCCGCCCCGGTTCCCGGCTGGCCGGCACTGGGGGCCCCTCTCCGGCACCTGCCCGGCTGCGGGACGGCCTCCCCGGGCTGGGGGCGGCCAGGGGCTCCGCTCGCTCCTTCCTCTCCTCCCTCCCTGCTTCCCTCCGGCTCCCCGCGCATCCCCAGGTGCCGCCCGGAGCGGCGAGGGCGGAGGTGCCGCTGGCAGCCGGCTCGGGCCGAGGGGATTCGGATCGGGCAGGTGGGACCCGGAGCGGGGCCGGGGCCGGGGCGGGGGTGGCTGTGCCCCGGGGGAGGCTGTGGGGAGCGCGGGGGCTCGTTGCCATGGCTCCCTGCAAGCTCCGCCGGAGGAGATAGCGATGCCAGTCACGGAGGGACCCTCTCCCTCCTCGTGGGTGTGGAGCGGGGCTGGCTTTGGGGTGGTTGCGTTGGGTTTTTCCGCTCCCCCTCCTTCCCTCCCCCCTTAGCCCCCCCTCTTTTTTTCGGGGTGGAGCGATTAATTCGGAGCGCCGGGACGGGGCTGCGGAGCTGCCGCCGCCGCCGCCGGGACCCCTCCGCCCGCCCGGGCTCAAGGTACGGAGGGGGGACCGGGAGGGGTCCGGGGGTGTCCGGCCTCGGGGCCGCCCCGGCTCGCCCTGCCTGGCTCCCTAAGCGCTCTTTAATTATTCTCGCTCTGATTTGAAAACTGGTTTTCCTGCTCCCGGCACCGCACCTGGTCCCGCAGCGGCGGCGCCGGGCTGCGCCCTGCGGAGCCATGAGGAAGCGGAGCCGGGCTCAGCCTGGCCCGGGGGCAGCTCGGGGCTCCCGGGGGCTCCCGGGGAGCCGGTCCGGCCCCTTCTGGCTGCCCCGGGGCCAGGCGGGCTCCCGGCACTCGGGTCCCCGGGCGGAGGAGCCGCTGCCCGCGGAAAGTTTCGGGGAGCGGAGCGCGGGGGAGCCGGGGGACGGCGCGGAGGGTCCAGGGGACAGAGCCATGGCCCGGGGGCTTGGCGGGGCAGCGCCGTCTTCCCTTCGGTGGGCTCAAGTTTGCGAGCCCGGATGTCCCGCATCTGTTGCGAACACTTGTTTCTGCTTTCCAAATGATTGTGGAGAGGATTTTTGGGTGGTTTTGCTGCAGTACCTAAATAATTACCGAAGTCCCCAGGCTTTCTTTTTTCGCTGGGGAAGCGATGAGCGTGTTGCACCGCAGGAGAGCTGCTGGAATCTCCGAAGCTCGGTGTCTGGGCTGTGTGTTATCGATCTGTGTTGCACGATCAGAGCATCGGCGAGCTTGGCAACGCAATCCAAGGAGATTCTGTTTTCCAGTAGTCAGACACAGCAAATGTACGTGGGCTTTTCATCTGTCACTTCCATCATTAGCGATACTCGGCTTCTTCTGGGGTAGAAAGGGTTGAAGCTGTGTTTTTTTGTTGGATTATTCACAGGTGTTCAGTACTACCTGGGAATACTTCTGCTAGAAACATGGTTTTGGGAAATTTCACCAGAGCAGTGACAGGTGGCATTTCTGTGTCGTTGCCAAGGGTTTGTTTGGTGTGACCGAGTTGATATGTGCTGTATAGCTCCCCCAAATCCCCTTCTGTAAGCAATAAATAATAAATGTTATGACTTTAGATACAGGTCCGAGGGAAGGAGAGGGGGTGAAAAAGCTCTGTTTTAAATAAATATGTATTTTTTTGCCATTTATGAACATAAAATGTTACCTCGTTGGAGCTGTGCTTGCCATCCTCTGGCCATTGCTTCCCACGTGCCTCTCTCTGCTTCTCTTCTCATGTGAAGTAGCAGAGTGCACAACTTCTGCTGTGTTAACACTTCTTCCTTGCTTAAAAGCAATACATTTTCTTTGCCTTTCAAAAAAGCCCAAGCCAAAAAAATCCCTCTCTCAATGGGTCATTAAAAATTAGGAGATGCTGGTTCACCAGTTTCTGGTGCTCACTTAGGCTGAGCATCTGCTCCCAGAGGAGTCTTGGCTTTCAGAGGAGCTACAAGTCCAGCTCATATGACATTAAAATAAGGTGCACAGGATAGGACACCAGGATTTTCAGAAGATAATTTCTTCAGAAATATTGCCCAGTGTATGTGAAATTATCATTAAATATCTTTAGTAAAAAAACACCTGCCAGCAATCAAGAAGTTGAAATTTTGCCATGTGCAGCACACAGCTTGGAAACCAATTTGTTTCTAAACTCTTCCTGTTTATTATTGATTTTTATCAAAATAGGGATGGGATGGGTCTTGAATATGAGGCTGAAATGAAGAGACTGTACTTCAGCAGATTTCATTAAACTCAGTGATTGCAATTATTGTGGGCATTTAGTATGAGTTACTTCAGTAATTAAACTTCATGAATGAGAATCTAACAATCCACTTCTTTACCCCAAGAAAACCAACAGATAAGCCTTCATTTAAATGAAAGATGACATTATTCACAGCTTGGATGTGTACCTCCAGTGGCTTGGACTGGAGCCACCTTGTTTGCCAGTAAAAATTTACTTTATCACTTCTATTTGGGAGAAAAAAAATGGAACAAAAAGGAATCTATTCTTTACATAAAACGATGTTGGGGACAGTAGCTTCTGTGATATGAAAGGATCTGCTCCTTTCCCCAGTGGGAGAGGACAGGGACTACTTTAAACACTACTAATTATTTCAGTTTGTCTTGCACGCATTACAATTCTGTAGTTAGTTAATTATAGTTTTTCCCATTAGCAGTACGTTAAGAATAATGAATTAACATATCACACAGATCAAAAGAACATCTACAAAGTTTATCTTAGAGGAAAGAAAGTGTTATTGTGTGTCAGGAAGTCCCCCTGGCTTTCCCAAGGCACAGATTTTGTTGGAATTCCTGAGCTGGTGCTTCAGAGCCCCATGAATGACTTGAATTGATCACAAACAAGTGACACTGGAGATCTTGGTTGCTTAGCAACCCACCAAGATGCCACAATTTCTTTTGGCATATTTGTCCAGTAAAGTAGAAATTCAGTTTTGTTACAGATTGTGGGTTCTTTGCTAGCACAAAGCCCACCCTATAACAACCCTAAATCATGCAGAATGGAAATTGATGTCCCAGCACAGAGTGTGGGAGCAGCATGGGTATGAAAACAGAGCAGGAATCTTGTAATCATATTCTGGTGGTGATGTGCTCATTGTTTTACCACAAGTTGCAATTGTCCTTTCTTGGTTAGACTCCTAAAAACCCCAAATCATCAGTGGGACAAGTTCTATCAAAGAAATTCATCTACCAAGTGCTGTCATGAGCTGTGAGATCCTGCAAGGTCTGTGGGGCTTCCCCTGTGCTCCACTTTGAAATGCAACCTGGAATGTGTGGTTTGGCTGTGGTCTGAATTACCCCATGGCCCACAGGGCTGGGGAGCTCTGCGGAGTTCTCCTCAGTGCAGACACTGGGTCCTTGCCAGATCTTTTAGTGGAAGGGAATAACAGGTTTAGTACTCGAAGAGCAGAAGGAAGCTAAATGCTATCGCGATTGTCTACCTGAAGTACCAACATCAGCTTCAATGAATTATATTTTGGCCAGTGAGCTGTTTTTTGTTCCCCCTGGCTCCACGTGTGCTGCACCTTAGCCCTGGAGGGCACCTTGGAGGGAATCCTGCATCGTCCCATCCCCACTCTCTGTGCTTTTGTTGGGGTTACAGGGACAGGGAACCAGCAGGGTGAGTTTGGGCTGAACCTGGGCCGGGATATTTCAGGAGCTCACCCTGAGCACTTCAGTTGCCCATGGGCTTTTCATCCGTGGCCTCCTGAGCTGGAGCAAATCCTTGCAGTGTCTGTGGGTGGACCTGGGGCTCCCAGCACCATTTTGTTCTACTTGTCTCCACCCTTCTGGGCTCTGCTCTTCGCTCATATGGACAAATCTCATCCCGCTACAACTGTACCTAGGAGAAGCCTGCTAGGGCTGGGAGAACTGCAGGGTACCATGTCATTCATTCTATTTAAATAGTAGTGACATTCTGGAATTTTTCTTCCCACTGGATGAGGAAAAAGAATCCAGGTACTTCTCTTTATAGAACTTGAGTATTGAATAATTTCCTGTGTATGGGACTAGAGGTGGTTGTTGTAGCAGTGCCCACAGGAGCTGCTAAAACCACACTGAACCAAATCCCACATCGCTGCCACGCTCCTAGGCTAAGATTATTGCAGTTCATAATCTGTGTACTTGTCATTAATTGCCTTTCTAGGCTCAGACAGACTTAGGTGAAGAGCTTAGGTGAAGACCTGTGAGCTTGCCTGACTTTGTTGTTTGTTGTTTTTTTTCCCCCCTGTTGTTTCTGTGTAACAAAATCTGCTCAAAACTCAAGGTTGTTATATTTAGCTTTTTTTCCCCCTAGCTATTCTCTTCTGTTTTATTCATTGATTTCTGTAAGTGCATTTGCATTCCCAGATGCTGATTAGTGATTGCCTCTGCACAATAAACAGATGAATATTTGGTAATATTTGGTGCCTCAGGTTTCTCCTCCCAGCATGTCCAGGCACCCTGCATGAAGCACACAGCGTGTGATGGCTGTGGTGATCTTATTTTCTGGGGCTTCAGCACTCCCTAGCAGATGTTTCCTTCTTCCTTCATTGCACCTGGATGTATAAAAATAAAAAAAATGCAGATTATCATTAACTGCAGAACAGTTTATCATTGAAAGTAGTGTTTATTGTTAAAGCTTAACTAGCTTGTGGTTTTCAGTGTAATTTCCAAGTACAGATCCTGTTCCATGTAAGAAGGACAAAAATGATGTTCTTTCTTCATTTCTGCATGACCCTTGCTATCCCTCTCTTTTCTCCATTTATGAAGAAAATGACCAACTTTGGGTGATTTTCTCCTTTTTTGGTTTTTTCTCTTTTTGCGACAGGACGGAGTTAAATCAGAGGTGTGGTGAGGATGTGATTCAGGTTAAGGGAGGCTGAAGAGAAGGCTGGGGAGGACAGGGTTGGATCCATCTCCATCTTTGCTCCTGGTCTCTGGCACAGCAGAACTGAGATGTCTGGATGCTGGCCTGAGCCAGTGGTGGAGCCTGGGCAGGGCTGTTTCTGTGAGAGCGCAGCTTCTGAGGGTATTTTCACCAGCTGGTTCCCAGCCTGGCTGTGAGAGCCGGGGAGCTCCAGACAGGTGACCTCGACAGCCACTGTCCCTGTGGCAAAACCAGCTCCCTGTGTCCCTGCTGAATCCTCCCCGCGCCCGCAGCCGGGGAGGAGTGGGAAGGTGACACCTGCCGTGGTGTTTGTCCCCAGGGCAGCACCGAGGAGTCTCTTGGTGCCCAGGCTGGCCCCGCGTGTCACTGTCCCCTGCCTGGCGACGCTGCTGCTGCTGCGCTCGCTGCCTCCTCCTCCTCCTGAGAGCATCAAAGGCAGCACCTGGGCTGTTCATTTCTGCCTCTGAGAGAGAGGGCTTTAAAGGTGGGATGAACCCACGTGAAGGGGCTCTGATGGCTCAGGAGTCTCTGTGCCCTCCTGGAGAATACCAAGTGTAACTACAAACAAGCCAAGAAGTGAGAGCACGAGGCTGCAGTCCCAAAGAACTCTAAACATTCCAGTGAGCCAAAGCCCTCTGACCCCTCAGTGCAGCTTAGTTAGATGATTTTAGTACTTTCAGAAATCTCATTTCAAGCTTCTCTGTTTTTTGGGAGGCCCATGGGATGACTCTGCAAGGTTTAAGTCACTATTCAGAACAGCATCCTGGCCGGAATGAATGGGAAAGGCACAAATCTACTCAGAGGAGTAGGGAAAGAAAGAAAAAAGGCAGAATTGGGCCCATCCACCTTTCAGTGTGTGTCTGCTTTGGTGACTTTTGGAGTGTGACACAAGCAATTCCCTGTCAGCCTTCCCTGCTGGCTGACACAGAAGAGGTGGCTTTGAATGCTGCCTGCTGTGCTTGTATGGCACTTGAAAGGAGAGAGGGCTGCCTTTAAGGAGTGTATTCCCACAGCTTTAAAGGATATTTGAAAAATGCAGCTCTCCGTCCTGTCACGTGTTGTTCCAGCATTAAACCCGATGGAAACCTGGAACAATGTCTCAGTAAAAAAATGCCTGGTGCCAGTGTGCATCCCCAGTGCTTCAAATGAAATTAGTCCTGATGAAATATTGCTCTGCTGATAGGGAAAGTAAAATTATTATTGCGGGGCAGGTTTTTTTTTTTTCTGTTAGAAAACACCCCAACAATTCTTTCAGCTGAAGGAGTGGTTAGCTCAATGGGTTTTTTTAACACGTGCTCACAGAATGCACCATGATTTTTGCAGTATATTGAGATCAGAGAATGGCTAATAAGAAGAGATTGTCTGTAGGTTTGGAAGCACTCATATGTTATTCCCAAGGCTGATCTCGTAGGTCTGTCTGTCCATCACTAAAATCCTTCCCTCTGGGGTAGTTTGTGCTGGTTGATCCAGGTCTGTTTGTTTGTCTAATTTTGTTGATTTCACTTTTTGTAAGCAAAATACTCCAAACCACAATCTTTTTGCTGAGTTCAGTGAATTTATTACCTAAAATTTGGGTTATTGCTCAAGTGCTTTACTGAATAAGGGCCCAGAGCTGTATTTTTCACAGGCTGTTCTTTCATATCACTCCACCAATGACTTTGTTCCAGTAAAATTTCATTGAGACGATAGATTTTAGAGGATTTCTGTTGTAAGTCAGAGGAGGTCCTGTCTGATTAGTTTTTGTTGGGTTTTTTTTTAATTACTCAGTTTTACAGGAATAAACTGTATTCAGCGCTTGCTTTGAGTTCTGCCAAAGCATTGGTCTAAACTGCAGCAATACTGGTCATTACCATTCACATTCCTTTGAGATAAACATTCCTTTTGTTGCATCTGGGCAGAAGAAAATGGCACAGAACTGAACTACTGCTATCTGCCAGTACTAGTGGCAGATTTTATTTAACATATTTTTAGGATAAACTGTGGTGACTTCCAGGCTGGATATTGCCCAGGCAAACCCCTGGTGAAGTCATGGCGCCACTGAAATGGATGCTCAAACTCCCAGTGACCTCAGCAGAGTCAGGTTTTTGTCCCAGGAGTGATGAAAATCTAATTTACAGCCTAACCAGTTTGAGGAGGAGGCGTAATGGCTCAGGTCCTTGACTGATACAAATGAGGGTGATTGAGTTATCCCGACTTGAGCCATCTGGGATTTTGGAGAATCCACCTGGGCTCTGCGGGCAGGAGAGTTGGGAGCTCTGTGGCTCTGCCTCCTCTCAAGTGCCATATCCCCGTCTTGTGTTTTGGCTGGGAACAAATAACCAGCAAACAGCAGTGAGTATTCCTGTTTTCTGAGCCACACAAATGACAGCTGTGGTGTGCAGGGTCCAGAGGAACAGTGATTAAGGGGCTGTCCCAGCTGTACAGAGCTAAGCCATACCTGCTCCATTAAACTGACAGGGTTAGCACTGAAACCCACGGTAATTGCTCGGGGTTTACCACCTGCATGAGAAATGCACCTTTCTGGCATTGACTGCGTGAGGCTGGACTCGGGCTTTCACCTAAATCTGGGATTTTTATGATCTCTGCTGAGCCTGTGGAATTGCAGCCTCCCTGCTGTCTGTGTGTGTGCAGTGCTCAGCCCAGGGTTCTGCTCACCCTGATTTTCAGCTAATTCCTGTCCAGACTGTGCCTACCTGCTGGGAGAGGCTCGGGCTTGCCTTTTCAGCTTCGCGTCACATCCCAGGGAATTGCTGAAAATTGAGCTGTTTGAGCTGTTTTACGGAGCAAAGCTTTATTAAAGGTGAAGTGCAGTCAGTGTGGTGGCACCAGAAAGTAATCACAGAGTGACAGAGTGGCTAGGGTGGGAAGGGACATTAAAGACCATCTCATCCATCCCCCTGCCTTGGACAGGGACACCTTCCACCATCCCAGGCTGCTCCAAGCCCCAATGTCCAACCTGGCCTTGGACACTTCCAGGGATCCACAGCTTCCCTGGGCAGCCTGTGCCAGGGCCTCCCCACCCTCACAGGGAGGAATTCCTTCCCAGTGTCCCATCCAAACCTGCTGTTTCAGTCTGAATCCATCCCCCCTTGTTCTGTCACTACATGCCCTTGTAAATAGTCCCTCTCTGTCTTTCTTGTAATAGTTATTTGGTGATGCAGCCCCTAAAGAAAAGGAAATTTCTCCCATTTCCTCCCCCCTGAGCAGGATGCTGCCTTTTGGAGCATTGTACATCATTATCCTGCCAGAGCAGCACATTTTCCCTGTCAGCCATTCCCCCCGTCAGACATCCCTGTGCAGTGAAACCTCACAAAATTCCAGCTGCATAACAAGAGGAAAATTTCATCTTTGGTGCATTAAATTATGCCTCAGTGTTTATTAAAAAAAACAACCATGAAAACCACAACAGGCAACAAACCTGGAGGGTTATTCACAATCTTATCATGTGTACCACAAAAATAAATTGGAATAATCTTTGCATTCAGCAGATAAGCAGTATTCTCCCTACAAACCTATTCCACTGTGATCCCCCAAAATGTATGCTGAGCTTGTCTGCGCACAAAGATCCCTGAAACGGGTGGTTAGACCAAATTTTTTAGCCCTGGATAAGACATAGTCAGGAATGTTGTGTATTTTCCCTGCTAATTGCATAATGCACTCACTGAAAAGAATAATGTATGCAAAGTTTGGATGCTAGGCAATGACAATCCATTTGATCGTTTATAGCTTTATGTATTTTATAATCCCTGAACCCAAATGTCCCCGGAGAGGGAATGTGCCCTTAAAAATTTTAAGCCTTTAAATTAAGTGAATTTAAATTCACTCATTTGCATATTTTCCCTTTCTTTGTTTTGCCTGAATGAGATATTACTCCAATAATTGAACTGTAATTTGGGCACAGGTAAATGATGTAAGACAGGCGAGATTCCGGGCGCTGCCTGAGCCGCTAATCGGGCAATTTGCAGCACACCTTGGAGAGGAGAGGCTGTCCAGTCCACTTAGGATCACCCAGTGTGGGGCTGCCACTTGAAAGTTCAATCAATCTCTGATGCTAAATGTGCTCCTGGAGCAGGGACTCATAGGGATGCAATGGGGGGGTGGGAATTCCTGGGAAACAAACTTCTCACTGAGCTGATATCTTACAGAATTCCAAAGGGGTTGGGGTTGGAAGGGACCTTAAAGACCAGTTCAACCTGGCCTTGGACACTGCCAGGGATCCAGGGGCAGCCTGTGCCAGGGCCTGCCCACCCTCACAGGGAACAATCTCTTCCTGATATCCAACCTAAATACCCCTTTTTTGAGTTCGAACCCACTGCTGCTTGTTCTATCACTCCACTTTCTGTTGAAATACATAGATGGGTCAAAGCTGAATTCTGAAAATAAAATTTGACAGCACTGAAGCTTCTGAAAGAGTTTTCATGAGGAGGCTCTGGTGATGGCTTTTTGGTGTGTGTTGTTCTCAGCCCGTGGATTTGGCATCTCTGTACCTGTGTGACAGCTAAACTGGGATGGGTGGACAGGAGTGGGGTGGGAGGGAGAGGCGAGACTGTCAGTATCTGCTGGAAAAAGTCTTGGTTGTGATCTTTGGGAAAGATTGGGTGATGCATCATACAAGGATGGCAGAGTGGTTTTGGCTCTATTATCCTGTGTGTCTTCTGCAGGAGTACAGGAGGAGCCCATGTGCAAAGAGGGAAAGCAGGAGAGGTAATAGATGATTGTCTGGAGAGCTTGGCACCAATCCCAGAAAAATAATGGAAAAGTTGATAGAGAACTGAATCAAAATAGAGTTAAAGAGTAGAGATAATTTAGGCCTCTCTGGAAAGGGAGGTTTGATAAATGAGGGTAACTGAGGTTTGTGTCAGAGTTTTCTGGTGTTAGATGTGGCATGCCGGGAAATCTCAATTAAAACCAAACAATCCCAACAAAGCTGGTATGTGGAATTAGCAGCAATCTTGTTTCATAGAATTATGGAATAGTTTGGGATGGAAGGGACCTTAAATCTCATCCTGTCCCACCCCTGCCATGGGCAGGGACCCCTTCCACTGTCCCAGAGTGCTCCAAGCCCCAGTGTCCAACCTGGCCTTGGACACTTCCAGGGATCCAAGGGCAGGCCAGCAGGCTGAAGGACAGATTGAATCCTTTCACACAGGGATTTTATCTGAATCCACAAGAGTGCTGGGAAGCCAGGGTCAGTTTTGGTGTCAACAACTGAAAGAAAGGGTTTACAAACCTGGAGAGTTAAGGAAATAACCACAATATTGATTTGAAGAGTGGAGAAAATTCCCCGCAGTGAGAGATTTAGAGCTCAATCTGCTTAGCTCATCAAAAAGAGGATTGAGAGGGGACTTGATTACAGGGACAAGTATTTTCATGGGGAAAGCATATCCAGCTTTTTAATCAAGAAGAGAAAAGAAAAATCAGATCCAATAGCTGCAAGCTGGAGCCAGACAATTTTAAATTAGACATTAAAGAGTATTTTTTTTTTATATCTGTGATTAACCACTGTAATGAACTGTGATGTGTTCAGATGGAGACTGGATACCTCGTGTGACACAATCAAACACAAGCTGGTGGATATGATTTGTAAAGAATAAGGAAAAAACACAACAGAATGTGCTGTAAAAAGGTGCAAAGACTTTAAAATCTGTGCGTGTTGAAAGGGCAGCTAAAGGAATAAGAAAGAAAAGGGAGGAACTTACATGGGAAGCACAAAAAGGAGGAATAGAAGCACTGAAAGGACAAAGAAAGGAGTTTCAGAGCTTCCATTTCGGAGTATTGGAGCATATGTGTGAGCAAAGTGAGTTTTGGCATTGGGAGCACCTTGGGTGTTGGCAGAGCTGGAGTCATCTGTTTCCCAGTCAAAACAGCAATTTTGGATTCTGGGCTTTGTTAATGATGATAAAGAAACCTCCTATTTGTGGTCTGGGCTTTTGGCAGTGTTGTGGTGCTGGGGGAGAGGATGGTGCTGCCAAGAGCTGGGATGGACCCAAGGGTGGGATCCCAGCAGGAGAGTTGTGCCACCTTTCCCCGGAGCAAGGGGCACATCCTGTATCCCTGGGCACTGGTGTGACGTCCCATCCCAACACCAAGCTGTCACTGGGGTCTCTGGTGTGCCCCCCACTTTGCTGGCATCAGTGTCACACACACAAGTGCTAAAAGAAATTAAGAACTTCCTATTTCTACCACTCAACTAAATTTTCAGGATGATGCTTAGAGAGGCTCCCTGGAGCAGAGGCTGGACAGGGTTAAAGGAATACAGTGGGGATTTATTGAAAGGCCTCCAAAGGATGCACCTTGGGCAGTGCAAGAGCCCGGCCAGGGCTCCACCCAAGATGGGCCCAGGTCACGAGTTCTCACACTTTTATCAGTTCTGGTCCATTTCCATGTTGGGGTTCATTGTCCAATCCCAGCTCCAGGTGATGCAGTCCCATCTCCCAGATTCTCTCCTCAATTCCCTGCTGGTTGCACTTTTTGGGCAGAAGCTGCAGCGGTGCCCTTGGCTCTGGGGCTGGACAAGGATTGTTCTGTGTGCCTGAGCTGGGAGGAGAACTTGCCAACACTTCCATTGGAGTTCAGAGTCACACACCAATGCAGAATCCACAGAATCTGAAAAATACGAAAGCTAAAACTTTAGGCATCAAGGAAGTCCCACAGGGAAATCTCTGTGGTCTCGGGATTTTTGATGTATTCTCTCTGTATGTTTGTCCTCTTGAAGTTGTTTCACCAGAGCAGTGACTGAGACTTCTTTTTTTCAAGAAAGAAAACTCTATTACAACTGCTTACAGTGTCTAATGAAGAGATAATCATTAATTTAAACCTAATACTGTGCTTTTTCTGACGGGTGGTGCAGTGGTTTAGTCATGACTCTGCTCCAGGTGACTTTGTTGCTGTTTTCTTCCTGTGGATCTTCAGCTATAAGCAAAGTGAAAGAGATGCCTTAAGGACTGTCAGTAGTTTTGCTACCATGGGAGCTCTTTAGCCAGGACTGGAAATCACTTTTCCAGAAAAATTTCCAAAACTACGCTTTACCTCCACAGCAGAAAATACTCTGTCATGGTTGTGTGGAGGGAAATCACTCACATATGTTCTTTTTTTACAGCTCCATCCCAAAGGCATTACCTTTGTTTAGCAACATTTCCTGCATTGTTTTTGCACTGGAAGAGAGTTGCTATTTCAGGATCTTTTCAGTGGAAATAGGAACATGTTTTTTTTGGACTATTTAACAAAACCATACGCTCTTTGTGATCAATTAGAGCTCCAATTACCTGCAGCTCTGTTTCTGCCTTGGATGGCCATGGACATCCTGCACTGCCACCAAACCGAGCACCAGAGTGTAGAATTGGGCTGGTTATGGCCATATTCTGCTTGGAGCTAGGAAAGCTGAAAAATGAAAATAAACTGATTTATTGGGGAAAAAAAAAATAACAAAGGATGTGTGTCCTGCCTGCAAGAATTGGCTGAGTGGGCAATAATTATTCCAAAATCCTGTCGGAATATATCGACCTTGCTGATCACATTTTTTCTCAATGGACATCTCAATAATTGTCTTTGCCTAAGGATCCCCCGGAAGCTGCTCTCAAATCAGAGCAGCCCTTCAGCATTTAACTTCTGACATTGCGACATCCATTAGGAGTGCAGAGAGGTAGGAATTACCCTATTCAATCCGATTAAAGATCCAATTAAGTTGGAATCCTCTCTCTGTTAGTAACTAATACCACATGACTCAACACCCTGGGAAAAGCCCAAACCTTCCTCCCTCCTCCCCTGAACTCACATCACAATTAAGGAACAAATTGTCCCTTAAAGTTTATTTTATTTTATTTTATTTTATTTTATTTTATTTTATTTTATTTTATTTTATTTTATTTTATTTTATTTTATTTTAATTTATTTTATATTTTATTTTATTTTATTTTATTTTATTTTATTTTATTTTATTTTCCCTTCTTCCCAAGCACTTCCAGCTTGGCTTCCATCCTGAAACATGAGATCAATAGCCCTTATAAATTCTCCTCCTGCCTTGGGAAAGTATTATTATCAGCACTTGAAACACCTAATCGTTCTCCTAATCATCCTGCCCTTTGTATCAATAACTTTTTTGTGTCAGACAGGTCACAAAGTTAATTATGGTGATTTTCTTTCTTGTTTTAAACGTGCTGTGTCTTAATTCCAGTGTGATCATTGGAGTGGCTGTTTGACCTTGTTTCACCTGTTTTCATAAATACTTGTGTCTGTCATGTCCATTCCTTGAAACACTTCATCTGTACATGAAATCCTGAGGATTCTTCTCATTCCTTTCTTAAAGGGACTCCTTATATTTCCCTTGCTTTTTTTTCCTCATTTAGTCCTTCTTACATCTCTAATTTTTGCATGCAGTTCTGCTTGGCGTCAAAGGCAAAAATAAATCAGCACATCTAAATTGCTAATAATTATTATTAATAATTATTTTCTAAGTCCTTTCTAAGGCATTCTACACAGAATCCTCATCTCAGTTGTATCTTGAGCACCTTGGGCTGCTGAGCAGATGCTTCCTATTGAAGTGATTTTTATTCATTTTTGTGGAAAGCAGACGATCCAGTCCTGAAGGCCAGGGGCTATTTGGTGAATTTAACTTCAGTTACATCAAATGAAACAAATCCATTCTGACCCTTGAGGAAGCCTCATGTTTTAGATCATAGGTCGCTTCTAAATATAGGGATGGGAAATGAATGTCTCCCTGGATGGATGATCCTGTAACTCTCTCCTGCAAGGGTTTTCAGTTTGCTTGGAACTGAGTGGCCTGGTCATTTCTGACCAGGCTGAAATTTGAGTGGATAAAGTGTTTATAAAATATATATTTCTGTATATATGTATATATTTATGGTGTTATACATATATATATTTACATTTATATATGTGTATGTGTACACAATTAGTTAAACTACTATATTTGTACAGTTTTGCACAGAGTTGTTTAACCATTGTGGCAGTACATGGAAAATAAAATAATTTGGGAGGTATATCTTTATAAATCTTTTATAGATATATCTTTATTTTTGTTTCAAAAGCATTTTGTGCAACAGGCAGTAGCTTTGGCCTTGGGCTTTTGAATCTGATATTACATTTATCTTTCCTGAAAATAATCAGAGTACAGCAACATCTGATGTGCCTGAAAGGGAAACAAACACAAGTGAAGCAGCTAAACATGGAGCATATGAAATGTTTTGATTTATTCCTGAGCTATGAACTTTGAAATTTGATATTACAGGCCTCTAATGTGTTTTCATGAGTGACCCCATACAATGCATTTATACCTTCTATTTATAAATAAAGATAATCGGGATGTTTTGCCTTATGTTGGCACATGAGGAGTGCTGGGAAGCTCATACACTAATGTTAATTTCTTCCTTATAATTAATAATTAGGTGTTACCTGAAAGGTGGTTCAGATTCCTTCTATTTTGGGATATTGTTTTATTTGTGTGCTCCTCTCTGAGGAACAACTTCATCCTGTCTTTGGCACTGGCACTCTCAGTGGCAGATGTTATGACTCAGAGCAGACAAGAAGATTCAGATTTATATTTTCTTCTTCTTTTTTTTTTTTTTAATTAAGCNNNNTAAAGAAGCGACTTGCCCCCCAGGCATTTTTTGACAGGGAGGATATCATTTCAAATTAAATGTGAATGTGGAGGCTTTCCAAAGCTCCAAATTGCAGAGATTTCTCAGCATGGCTCAAGGAGAAATAAAACTCTCCATGTTGGTGGGCTGCTGTGATGGGAGGGGGCAGCTCTGGCCCCAAAGCCTGAGTCTATTGCCTCGGTACAAATTTGGACACAAGAGAGGCCCTGTCCATGGTTGAGCTGCTTTCACTTCACTCTTTTAACAACTTTTTCCCTTCTGGAAAACTCAGAAAGGCCAACGGGGCGCAGCTGGATTTTCCCTTCTACCTTTTCCCTTTCACCTCCAGATGGTGACTGGTGGTTTAACATCTTATTTATCAGGTGAGTCTCCACCATCAGTGAGCACAGGTGGTTTCAAGAGGAAGAATTTGGTGTCAAAGCAGGCATTCCAGAGGGCCAGGAAGGGCTTTTTGTCCTTGCCAAGCTGTTTGCTCTCGTTTTGGATGCGGAGAAGTGCAATGAGGAGAGGATGTTTTTCTTCATTGTGGTGGGTTTTTTCAGCTATTCCAGGAAATTGGTGTCTGTGATATGCCTTTTGAAGGAAAAAAAAACTTAACACTCCAGATCTAAAACATGTGAAAGGATGTCCCAAGTTTAAGAGCAGAACTTTCTTCCTGATGAAGCTGAGCACAGAGGAACTCCGTGTTCCTTGCCTAAATCTCCAGATTTCTCTCCCAGCCCCAGCAAGGTCAGGTTTGCATTGTCCTCAGCTGCTCCTCTCTGTGTGGGTTCTGCCTGACTGAGGACATGATATCTTCTCCCAGTCTGCCTTTCATTTCCCCACCTTTATTCTCTTTTTCATCTTTTGTTCCAGCATTTGGCCTGTGTTTCATCTCTTGCTCTGCTCCTCCCTCTCCAGAGCTCCTGTCCCCATCACTGCTGGCTCTCAGGGCAGGGGGTGGCTCTGCAGCCCCTGGAACTTTCCCAGCCAGGATGTTTTGGGGTCAGTTTGGTTTGATGCTGATGAAGGACTGTTTCCATCTGGCATCTGTTAATTCAGACATCTCTTGGAAGTCATGGAATTGCAGAAATGTGTGTGCACATTTTGGAATTTTGGTGCAGAGGGACAGATCCCGCTGCACCAAAATCTCTCCCTCTGCTCCCTCTGGAGCACCTTTTGTGAGACACGGCCATGAATTTCCTTTGTGCCCCCACCTTCAGGGTTTTTTTTCTTCAGTGCTGAGGATCCAGCCTCCGAAAGGAGTGAGAGCCAACTCGGAGAGCTTTAGCCCACAATAAGTCTGATGTCCTCTGGGAGAAGGGAGATTAAAGAGCCCAAATTCTCCAGGAGATTGTCACTTGGCTAATGATGATCGTAGCCCATGGCACTGGAGGATGATAGGGCTGATACTTAGCAGGGCTTGTGAACCGATTAGTCTGCTCAACAAAATACTTGGTCCATTGGGTGCAAATGTTAGGAATATTTATGGGGCTGGCTGCGAAGTCAGCTAATCAGAGCTGGAGAAAGCTACTTAAGAGCCTGTCCCATGCTCTGCAGAGGCCCTGAGATTACACAGCTGACAGATAAACAAATGTTTGCCCGTGTAAATATTAGGACTCAAAGACTGTATTTGAACTCTTTCTCAGTTTCCTGGTGGTGTAAAATCAATTAGGGGTGATTAAAACACTTTAGGGAGTGCAGTTCCCTGTGGGAAGCAGCCTCTGGTGGTGGCTGTCCACGGGCAGTCTCCTGGTGGCCTCTCCCAGCTTGGCTTTTGGGGTGTCCCGTGGTCCAGGTGGGGATGTCACACCAGCTGGCCCAGGTGAAAGGGCAGCAGCACAACAAGAATTCAGCTGACATGATGAAAAAAAATACATAATGGTTTTTACTGACATGGTTTGCATTCATGAGCTGCCTAATGCTTCAGCCCTGAGTGCTCCTATCAACTCCTTAACTCCTGAACCTGCTGGCTTTCCAAAACATGACACTGTTGGGAATAAAGGCTGGTCTCACGGTTAGTGCTGTCCAGCACCTTCTGCTGCTGAAACAGAGACTTGGTCCTCCCATAAAGTCTAATAGTAGAGCGGGAGAGAAAATAATTCATCTTAATTTACAGGCTAGCTTAAGTGCTTCCAAGGGTTTCTCTATTGGCTTGTTTATTTATTTGCACTTCATTTCAAATTTTCAGGGCTTTTCCCTCTGATCTCAGGCCTCAGTTGCAGAAACACTTGTGTAAAACAGACGAGTAAGAAAAATCCACAGGCTTCCCTGGAAAAGCTTTTTGAAAGCTGAGAGTATTGATTGCTCAGACTGAAGGCATAAATGTGCTTATACATGTCTTTGCAGAAAATCTGCAAATAGAAGAACAGCTTCTAACCCTACTGCTCAGCTCCTCACCAAAATATTCTGCCTTGCTTTTTTCCAGCTGTTATTTTACAGCAAGTGATCATTTTGAAATACAACCATTTGGGGTTTGGGTCTCATGGTGGTTTTCTCCAGTTTATTTGAAAAATCACATGTTAAACTGGGGCATTTATTGCACTTGGCAGGCTCTATGCTAGGTCTTTACTTAAAGAAAAATCAAATTTTTTATAAAAGCCAGGTTGCAGATTGTTCTGGTGAACACAATGTGATTTTATTTTTCATTATTATTATTATTATTATTATGTCTTTTTTACACCTCCCTGTGTGTAAAAGCTTTCTTTATGCTGCTGCTATTCTGGCTGTAAATGGCTTTAAGTGCAGAAGGTTTTAATATATAGATGTTCTTTCTGATGGCTCCTATATGTTGAAAATGACATAATGTCTTTTTTGAGCCTGAAAAGCACCATTCTCATTGGTCCTGGTAATTGTGTTAATAGTGTTCTTTATTTGTAGGTTTTCTGTAGGGTTTTTTTGTGCTTTCTTTTTGTTCATGGGTGTGTCAGAGATGCAACACACTGGCAGTTAAATGGGGTAAAAATGGTCTTTTGGAGGGGACAGTCCAAGTCCATGGAGACTCTCCAGGGATCTCATTAAAGCATTCTTTCCTAATCCAGTGAACTGCAATATCAGCTCCCCGAATCCCCACAGTGTGGCTTCCTGATAGGTTAGTTTACACAGAATTAATTGTCTAATTTTGCAAACAACCAGTACAGTGCACATTGATTTTTATTTATTTATTTATTTATCTAGCTGCCCATTTTTAATCGGCTCTGTTGCTCTCGTGGATTCTGCTTTGTATTTCAAGGCAGTTTTTACAACCCTTCTCTACTCACACCTGTTTGTCATAGCCCACATAACTTAGGAATCATTATTTATTTTTATCATTCTTCTTTTCGTCCTTCCTACAGATAAGAATTGCTAGCAATTTAAGCAATAATTTTCTGCATAAACAAACAAGTATAAGAAGGTTTCAGAAAAATAAATTCAGATTGTTTATGGCTTCAGTGGTTTAGATGCTCCAGAGACTGATCCTGAGTGAAGAGCTTGGGTTTTCCTTGTCCTCAGAGGTCACCTGGCTGCCTTGGTGGCACTGGAATAGCACAGGGAAAATGAGCCTTGCCCAGAACAAGGACCAGCAAGAGGAAATCAGTCGATACAGAAGCACAGAAAAATATATTTGAACAAAATCTCATGGACTGGGCTGTGAATTTGGCTTGAACAGGTTTTTTAGTATATTTGGAGGATCTGTTTCAAGGTAAAGTTCTTGAAATGTAACTTGCACTCAGGGGATTTTTGCATTAGAACCAGAGGATTGCTCAGATTGACAAAGATCTTTAAAATCATCAAGTTGAATTTAGTACCTGTGGTTTTTAACCACACGAGGAAGATAGATTTACTCACAATATCCCTCAGCTTGCTTTGGCCAGGGTGTTTGCTAAAAACCTGCTGCTCTCAAGCACCTGCTCCAAACTGCTCCCAGATTGGCTCTTCATTCTGCTGCCCTCATGAGACAGATCCCTGTTCCTTCCCCTTTGCCTTCCCCTTTTCCTTCCCCTTTTCCTTCCCCTTTTCCTTCCCCTTTTCCTTCCCCTTTTCCTTCCCCTTTTCCTTCCCCTTTTCCTTCCCCTTTTCCTTCCCCTTTTCCTTCCCCTTTTCCTTCCCCTTTTCCTTTTTCCTTCCGCTTCCCCTTCCTCTTCCCCTTCCCCTCCCCCTCTTTCCAGTGAAGGAGATTAAGGCAGTAGGATGAGGTGAGAGAAAGGACAAGTCAGGATAGCTTATAAGGAAGGGAAAAAACCTCAAACAAAGCAGCTAAATTGACCTCAAAGCCTGTTGTGATTCAGAAAATGTGTTAATCAACACTAGGGTTTCACCTTCTGTTTGCCATTTACGTAGACAAAATATTTTCCAGTGAAAACTACAACTTTTTGTGTAAAAAATGAGTGTTTTGGACAATGTTCATGTTGCCTATGTTTCCTCCCTTGCCAGCATGTCTAGGATGGTGAATAGAAAAGAAGCCAAGGAAAGTTTGCTTTGCCACCTCATTTATTGTCCTTTTAGCTCTTGCTTCTATTAAAGAACTTCAGGGGCAGCGTACACTGGGAATTTAGATTGCCACAGCTGTTCCAAACTCCTTTTGCAACAGGGATCCTTTTTTCCTCTTACCCTCTGGGTCTGAAAAATGAAAAAGGTAAATGGGATTTCTCCATCACCCCCAAAGTTCCCAGGAACTGCACATGGGCTTGAGCAGAGCTGAGGCTGTTCCCTGTTAGGAGGGAACGTGGCACGATCCCGTCTGGCCCTGTGACAGGGATGTGACAGCGAGCAGGGCCCCCCAGAGCCGTGTCCCATCCCAGCCCTACCGGCAGAATGTGCACGTTCTCCTGTCAGTTGTTATCTCTTGCTGTTGACATCATACACTAAATAACACTTAAGGCAGGTCTCTTCCCATTAAAAGACGGATTCCCAACACAATTGGAATCTCCGGGGCCTTTGTCACCGAATTCAATGGGCCCCAGCTCCCAGCTCATGGCTCCACGGGAGGAGGAATAAATTGCTGCCGAAGAGGCGATGTCGGTGCTGCGCAGAGGGAAAGGATAATTAGCAGTCAGTCATGGAGCTGCCGCCGTGGCTGTCTGATGAATAATAGAACTGAGTACAAGTGAAACCTTGCCTTCCAAGTGGGTAAAGTGATCTTAGCAGATTAACGTGAGTGTAGGCAGCCAAGAAATATGGCAAGAAAACCGAGCGTGAGAGGAATTCTAGGCAGAAGACATCAACTTTTCTGTCTGTCTGGTGTCCAAAACATGCTGTGGATTTTTATGTAAATACTGCATCAGGAAGTTGTTGGGGATCAAGAAGATAAAGTCTTGTATAACTAGGATTTGTTTCTTTTTTTTTTCTTTTGTGGAAGTGGGTTGATGTTCTTAGAGGAACATGAGGGAGATTTCAATGAACACTCTTCACCCTTCTTGCTTTTTGTCAAAAATACTTTTGGAACTTGTTAGAGGAGGTTCTTTGAAAGGTGTTCAAGACCAGCTTGGATGGGGATTGGAGCAACCTGGTCTACTAGAAGGTGTCCTTGCCCATGGCAGGGTCTTGGAATGAGACAAACTTTAAAGTCCCTTCCGAACAAAACCATTCTGTGATGGCACGAGGATGATGGACCATGTTTTATTGGAAACCCTGGCTTGGAAACTGATTCCTAACAGGAAGGTGGTGAGACCAGCTGGTGCAGCGAACCTGTGGGACAAAGACAGGTGCTGGATTTGCAGATCTGTTACCTCTGAGCAAAGCAAGCAACAATTAAAGCAGAAGAAAGGCAGCCCAGTGTAGTTTTAATCATTAGTCTCAGTTTGTCGTTGGTCTTAACGCTGCGTGAAGCTTTGTGAGAGCATAAAGGCAGCTCTGTAATGCCGAGCCTTTTAACCAGCCCTGTTTGTGGATTGTGATTGGCAAAGCCATTGACTTCATATTCTTTCATGTTCTTTCTGTTCCCTCCTGTTTTGATGTTATCCTGCAGTCATCTTAGCTGTGTATTAAACAAGAGACTACTTCAATATAAAATGATCAAAGGGCTGAGGGAACACAGGGCCATAAAGAATATATGGAGAGCTCGGGGAGAATGGTGAGTTGAATTTAAAGGCTTTTTCAAGCTGCTTAATTCCTGCTTAGATTTCTGGTGTCACCAGTAGGCAACAGTCCCTTTCTTTAAATCTTTTACTAAGGATTGACTGGCAGAATCACTGTTTTACATGGGGTTTAAAGAGTAAAAGGCCACCCTGAAGGTCAAACCCTAGGAGATTTCCTCTAAGAGCTCATTGATTCTCCTAGGGTTTTGACTTGGAGAGAGACAACTCCTTCCTAGATCTGCAGCTTGGATACAAGTGCCTCAGTATGTGCCAGCACAGAAGGCAGGAGCCAAAGTGTAAGGGCAGGAAAAAAACTAGAGGGAAAGATGCTGTGGGGCAGACAGACAATGATCTCAGTCTTGTATCATTCAAACTGGTGACATTATTAGCTACTGGTCCATGAAAAAAAAGGGCAGTATTATTTTATCTGTCTCAGAAATGGATTATGTTAACAATGAAATTGGGCAGGATAAAGATTTATGGCCCCATCCTCAGCTTGAGTAAGCAGGCAGAGGACCTGAGTGTGTGGGGATGGAAAAGCTGGGATGTACATGCTGGGGATCTGGTTTTCTTCACACACAGACACAAATTCAAGGGTGCTGTGACTGCACAGGCAAGTAACTGTCTCTTTTTTATACCAAAAATTTCAGATGAGCATGTTTTGCCTCTCTAACCTCATTAAAGTGTTGGCTTTGTGAGCTGCCCAGTGCTGTGGTAGTGATTAGCAAAAGCCTACCCCATAACCAAACTCTGTATTTGTGCTATTACCTACCCCTGTGATATTTCAATCTGATTCATTAGAGAAATTAGCATTTTTATGGACTAATTAGGGGAAAACGTTGCTCGTACTCTTCCTGATATACAGAGATTTTTCACACAACAAAGCCACGTAGAAGTGAAACATGATTCCACCCCCCCAAAAAAGGAAGAAAAGCAAAATGATTATTCTAATTAACACAGAATATTGGCGAGATTTGAACTTAAACCCAGGAATTAAGAGAAGGCTAGATTGCTGCACTACTGGCAGTTTGTCCAGTCTTTTTGAATTTGAAATCCCAGCTCTCTTTCAGCTATTTTGGTTCTTGAGGCATAAAAATATTTTAAAAGCTGTCAGTCAGTCACTGTATTTTTTGTGACAGTTGCAAAATGCACAGTAATGAGAATGAATAGTAATGAGTGCATTATTCAGCAGCTATAAATATCAATTGATTTCCACTGTAAGTTTACATATTTCAGTCAACATGTATTTTTAGCCTTATTTTTTTCTTCTCTTTAAAACCAGGCTCAGGTTTTATTAGACTGTAGCTAACAATCATTCAAATATGTCTTGGTTTCCCTAATGAACCACTTGCTTTTGAAGTTTAATTCTAAATCTGCCCGCGTGTCACTTGCTCGCGCTCACGTTTTCTGTTTGCCAGGAGGGTAAAAATGGGTGTCTGGGACTAAACATCTGAGGTCGTCTCTTTGCAGGGGAAATGTTTTTTTTTTTTCTTTTCTTAGAGGGTGGAATAGCATTATTTTAATCAATGCAGACATCTCCTGTTTTGATCGTTATGTTTTGATAATGATCCTGCTTTGCAGAGGCTAAGAGCAGCAAACCCCTCATTCTGGGCTTCTGTGGAGAAGGCAAAAACCTCCATCTTGCACAGAGGGGAGAAGTTCAATTAGGCCTTCTGGTGTCAGGGGAGGTTGATCAGGCTTTAATTGGCTCCAGCTGACTGGCTTTTAGGCCATGCTATTCCTCACCTGCAGTTGGATACTTCTCAAATATGTATGGAATTTTGTATTGCGTTCGAAAGTGTCGCACAAAGTCAGAATAATTTTTTAAAATGATACTTTGCAGTGAAGGTACTCTGATAAGCTCAAGTGAAGGAGAAATCATTAACATTGTGGAGGAATATAAGCAGAAAGGGACCTCTGAGGTCCTCCTGTTGAATGTTGGCATGACTTTGGACTTAAATCAGGTTGCTCAGGGCTTTGTCGGGTTGAAAGCAGGAATTAGGTTTCTCTCTCCATGCTGGACAGACCTAGTTCTCTCAGCCCTCCTCCTAAGTTATGTGCTGCTTCTCCCTCATTGTCCTGACCCATTCTGCTGAATTTTTGCCTGTTTGTCAGTGTTTGTAATAGGGAAAGCCAAACTGGATACTCCATTCCAGATGCAGCCTCACAAGTGCTGGATGAGGAGTAAGAATTGCTTTCCCATTCCTGCTGGCTCTGCTCCTGCAAACAGAACCTGGCATGAGGGTGGCATTTGGCACCAACCCTGACAGCTCCTGTTCAGCTCCCAGGTTGTGCTCCCTGGAGCTGCTTTCTGCACTGTGGGTTTCAGTTTGCAGAGCTCCCTGCGTGTTTTGTTGGGATGCTGGAAGGTTTCTGTCAGAGGCCTTCTCCATCTGGCTGAGTCACCCCTGAATGGCCACCCCACTCTCCTGTTCTGATGTCATCTGGAAACTTGCTGCTCTCATTATCCAAGCTGTTAATTAAGATATTAAGAGCAAACAGATTGTAGTGAGGAAGATGTGCTCCATAACCCTTGGATTGAGGTGAGAGTCATGGAGCAGTTGGATGTGGGTGTGAGTGTTTCCTTCTCGCCCATCCGGACGATGGACGTGGCAGTTGCCTTTTCCAGTCACCAGAAGGACCCACCAGTTGTCCCAACGTTTCAAGGACACAAAGAGCAGCCTCAGGATGTTGTCAGTGTGTCTTCTGCACACTCACAGACCTAATCAAACTCACAGCTTAATTAGGTGGTTCCTAACAAAGGCTTCTTCTATTGCATATCAGACCTCCTACCCCACACAAGACATCAGTACCCTGGAGCTAGGCAGCCTGAGATGAGGCCTTGCCAGTGGAGGCTGAGGCAAAACCTTCACTGAGTTCCTCATCCCTGCCTTGTACCCCCTGTCAGTAGTTTTGGTGACATATTAACGTGTGACTCCCGTTTCCCTGGTTGTTTCCTGCAGCTGTAGCTGTGGGTGAACCTTTCTAACCAGCCACAGCGTCCCTTACCACCTTCAGCTCCACCTGGGATTTGCTTTGCCTTTCCTCATTTTTTCCCTGCAGTTTGGGCCAGGGTTCTGTAGGTTTCCTGGACAGTCCCCACCTCCACCTTCTGCTCACTTTCTTTCTGTGTTGGAGCTCGGTCAGGGACTCCATGTCCAGCCAAGTCAGCCTTCTGCCACGTCTGCTCCACTTCCCACTCATCAAGGTGGGTTGTTCTTGTACTTTGAGGAGGTTTTCCATGAAGATCACAGAGCTCTCCTGTGCCCTTCTGCCTCCAGGGCAGTCAGCCATGGCCTTACAGCTGTCACCTCCCTGAGCAAGCCAAACTGCTCCCCTGAATTTCGGTGTTGTCACGAAATCTCAGTCACTGGTGCATCACCAGTTGTCATATTTTGTGAAGGATGACTCAAGCTTTAGCCACTTCCAGTTCTTAACTGGGTGATGGGCAGCAAACCCCCCAGCAGTGTCCTCCTTGATGGCCTCTCATTCTGGCCTCTAAGAATTTACTCCCAACAAACCTGTTTCACAGCACAAAATCCCTGGGAAATAATTCTGACCCATTAATCTCTTCTGAGGAAAATTCTGTCATCTTGCCTTTTATTTTAAACTCCTTTTAATCCTATAGAATTCCTCTTCCAGCAGAAACATATTTTTTTCTGGTAGAAAAAAAAAATGAAATCTTTTTGGACTCCAAATACTTGGAGTACCATAATAAATTAAGCATCTTCTTGATGACCTTTCTTGCTGAGGGATTGTTGGTGTGAAGTCTTTGTGCATGTCTGTGGCAGGAGGAGTTGATAGCACACTCCAAGCCTCGAGTGCCAGCGTAGAGCACTCATTGAATTGGTGACTTTTTTCAGCTGCGCTTTCCTCCTTGTGCTTTCAGCAGTTCAGAAGTTGGGATGCTCAAATTGCCCATCTTGACCTCAGTTGTCTCCTGTGTTAATAAAATGCCCTGTGCTGCTACTTAAGCCATTAGCTGGGACTCGGAAGTTTTATTTCTGGCTCTGCAATTATCCCCCTGCTGTAATTTCCTTATCTGCATTGGGGATAAATAACAAAGCTCTCCTTCTTTGCAGAAGGCTCGGAGACTTGATGATGAAAAATGCTATATAAGGGTTCAATGTTGTTATGGGAACAAATATCACTTTGTTTGCATGGCTTGACCATCTTAACAAGCAAGCAGAGAGCTGATGACCAAATCAAGATAAGAATTGAACAAATGAGGGATAATGAGCAACTTCAGACTATAGACTTCATTTTTCCCTTCTGCTTGAAAGTCATTCACTTTCATATCTGTCTGCAGAGGATTTTTTAGACTGTAAATCATTTGCCAGTTGGGTGTAGAAATCTTTTAGTTTGCTTGTTTTGTGATTTGCTTATCATTTTAGATGCCAAATAAGTTACTTATTAGTTTGTATCATCATTAGCAATCTCAGCATAGGATCACGTAAGGTTAAGTTTCCAATTTTAATGTTGGACAATTTTCAAGTGCGTTTAAAGGCCATTTCCTGGGGGGGGGGGGAAAGGGAAAATTATAGTTTAACAGTGAACTACCTTTATAACGAAGAAAATCTTCCTTCATTAAAACTATGCTCTAAATCTGTTATGAAAAGGGCAGCAGAAAACTGATCATTTAAAAAATATTTTCAAACTCCTTTGCCTGTTATTTTCACTCAGTGCCATGGGTTAAGTCCTTCTGATCTTTCAGAGTTCATGCCCATGACAACTTGCATGGGATTGACTTCTGGGTCATAGAGTGGAAAAAAACATCCTCAGCTCAATTTGTGTAAGATTTTCAACCAGGAAACACAAGGAAATCGTTTGTCAGGTGGGGAAAATACATTTCACTTCAAAAACCTACACTGATTTATTTGAGTTGAAGACTATTTACCTTCAAACTGAGAGAAGGTTTAGATGGGATATAGAGAAGGAATCCTTCCTTGTGAGGGTGAGGAGGCCCTGTCACAGGTTCCCAGAGAAGCTGGGGCTGTTCCTGGATCCCTAGAACTGTCCAAAGTCAGGTTGGATTGGGCTTGGAGCAGCCTGGGATAGTGGAAGGTGACCCTGCCCTGTGGGAGAGACAGGGACAGGATGTGGGACTGGATGGGCTTTAAGGTCCCTTCCAACCCAAATCTTTCGGACATTCTATTTCTCTATGCTGAGAGTTGCTCCAGAGTGCCTGAGAATGACCATGGGTTTGAGTGTGAAGAGCTGAAAAATTAGTTTTTTGAAGATATAAACAAAGAGCGAGGTTTTCTGGCTGCTTTCATTCCTGAATTTCATTCCTGTATTTCAGGATAATAACATTGTGATAAGATTCCAAGGGTCTCCTGGAAAATGGTGGGTATTTCTCAGCTGGTGTGCAGACACCCAGGGTGCTGCCTTCCCACTCGGAGAAATCCTTGTGTAGTCAGCCCCCGTGCTGCTGGGTTTGCTCGCCCCCCGTGCTGAGGAGCTCAGAGAGGGGCTGTAACGCAGGTTTGAGCACCAGCAGATTGTTAAAACCAGTGTAAGTGCTGCCTGCACCTCGGGGACACTAAATGCAGCATCTTTCTAACTAATGGGCAGGTACTAAGTGTGCCAAATTTTACCCCAAAGTGCTCGCAGGCCGCTGCGTGCTGCCGGTTTTGCTCGCTGGCTTTTATGGACTATCAGGATTTATTGACCCAGCAGGGGAATATTGACAGAGGTGATTCTGCCCCGGTCCCAGGTTCCCTTAAGGGGCAATAAGAACACCTGGTGTGCACTGTAAATTTAAACTCAACTCATGTGTGTGTCGTGGCACGGGGTTTAACTGCTGAACACTCACTGATGGTGTGAACATGAAACCTGGGTGATTCTGCACAGACCTTGACATTTTCTTTAGGGAAAAAATGGCTCTGCTGTCCCTGGGTAATGACATGGCTCAGAGAGAGACTGTGCAGCAATGAGCCTTTGCATGAGTGCTGGAGCCAAGGTGATTTTCTCCTGGTAACTATTCTAGCAGCTTTTAATGCCCTGCATCCATATTATTAAGTTCACCACCTGAATTATGTACTGGCAAAGAGCTATAACATTTCCTATGCCTGAATAATCGAGGACCCAAATCTGGCCCAATAGACTTGATTTACAAAAATGTGTTCACGGCTGCCTTCTTTTACTGGTGCAGTAAATCACAGGAATTGTCAGCCAACATCATGTGATGGGCCCAGACAGCTGTGATTAGTACTGCAAGGCTCTTCGTATTCTGATAGCACTTCCAGTAATAAATAAACAGATATTTGAGCAACTTGTAGCACTGTGCTTGGAGTAATTCTGAGCCACCTTATTCTATACGTGCCACAGAGTAGAAACATAATTTTATTAATTTCTTTTTCCTGTTGGGAAAAGTTGAAGTATGGGCAAAGCATGTCTGCTAAACTAGACTTCTTAATTTTCTTCCTGTAAAATTAAAATCTCCTGCTGTTGTTAAAAAGAAAATAATCATATTATTTAAGGAACAGAAAAATGCTTGTGCCGACTCTTCTCAGCACACTGCACCTTTGCTGGGTTGTGCTCAAAATGCACATGGGTAAAATTACATAGAGAATGTTTATTTCTTTATTAAAGAGTTTCCTTTCTCTCTTGCTGTTCTTTTTCTCAACCCATATTAATTTTATGTACATGGTGTTTTCGGAAGACATCACTGTAAATACTCCCCTTGGCATTGATGTGGGATCCATAAGCTGTAAGGACCTTGACCTGTTGCTGGGAAAGTTTATCCACTTCATCCCGTGGTATTTTCCAAGCTGGTTAAAGCATCATTTTGTTGCTTGACAGAGCCTCCTCCTTGAAAACCCTTCAGCTGTTGACATGCACAAGGGCAGCTCATGCCTCGCCGGTGGGGCAATGCCCAGCCTGGGTGCTGGCACTTAGGTCCTTTCATCCCTTTGCCACCCACACGGCCCTGAAATAGGATCAACCTCGGTGGGGTGCACTGAGAGCAGGCAAGGCAGGTTTGATGTACAGAGCACAGCGCTGTGGGAGCAGCTTGGCTTCAGGAGCAGCCAGAGCAGTGCCAGTGCTCCATCCTGGCCAGCACTCCCCTCCTTGGATGCCGTTCTCCTTTCCGAGTCCTCCGGGACAAATCTGTGAATCACCTCCCTTCCTCTGTTTCGCAGGGATCTGCAGCAGGCACAATTCAAGTAACATTGAAATATTTATTTGTCATTTCCAGAACATTGTCTGAGCCTGACTGGCAGGTTTTTTACTTCATCATTTGTGTATTTGTTAGGGAGCCATGCACGGATGGAATGCGAAGGTCACATTGCAGCAGGGGCTGTTCATCCCTCTCTCTTTGTTCCTCTTCTGCCATCCGGAGATGCAGGAGCCTGGGAAGCTGCTGGTGCCATCTGTGGCATGGCCAGAGGCAGCGGGTGATGCCAGCCCTGCTCCTGGTTCTGCTCAGACACCGAGCAGCCCCAGCTGGACACGAGGATGTCTCAAAGCCATCTCTGTGCCCTGCTGCCTCTCCCCCTCCTGTGCCACACAGAGCCCACTGCGAGGCAGGGGCAGGAGTGACCAGCTGAGCTGCATTCCCTCACCGAGGAGTCTGTCAGCTCCCTCTGACCTTTGGGGAAACTGGGAGACAGAGTGACTGTACTTGTGGAACATCAGAACAAGAAAATGCCTTTGCAGCACTGGGAGCTTGGACACGTAGACACTTTCCCCATACCCACAGAGGAAAAGATTAGATTTTAATTTCTCGGCTTTAAAAATCCCAACAGATTCACCATACCAGGGCACCTACCTTTGATTCAGGCCACAGGGTTTCTAGGACACTCATAAATGCCAGTTAGGAAGGGTGCAGGTTTTTCCCTTGCAGTACTCGAGGCATGAAAAACCAACTGGCTGAGTTTTCAGTGTAGACTGGGCACAGATTTTCTCAACACAGACCTGGTTTCAGTTATTCCTCTGTGAAATAAGCTCCGTGGCTGATTTTTAAACTTAAGGAACTTGCTGCAGCCAGAGAGTCCCCAGCAAGGGAGGCCAGAGCTGGCTGAGCCTGGCTGTTCCACAGGAGGAATGATTGTCTTTCCCTTTCCCTTTCCCTTTCCCTTTCCCTTTCCCTTTCCCTTTCCCTTTCCCCTTCCCCTTCCCATCACCCCAGGTGGGGACATTTGGAATGGAGGCCTCTGAGTCATATTTTTTCCTTCATGTTACAGAAGAGTCTTGGGCAGAATATTGGATAACTTCCCTGGGGAATTGCAGTATCACTGCAGGGGTATTGGATTTGAGGTGGAGGAAGATTCTGGGGATTCATGGAGTTCTTTAAGGAAGTCAGTGGAAGGTGTCCCATGGAAGGAGGGTTGGAATGAGATGATTTTAAGGCCTCCTTCAACCATTCTGTGATTCCATGATTCTCTGATGGCCCCAAAAGCCTGGAGTGAGCCCCTGAGCAGGCTCTGAGCCGAGGCTGCAGTGGGTGCACTTGAGCACAGAAATCAGCTCTGCCCCTGCTCTGCCTTTGTCATGGGAAGCATTTCCAGTGGTTTTTGGGAGCAGTGAATTCTTATTGTTTAAACTCAGCCTGAAACCACAAGATCCATTATAAATTGGCTGCCTCTAATAAACTCAGTGTTATAAATCAGCTGATAGACACTTGTATAAATCTTGTATTTTTCCCCCAAGTTTTCCTACACTTTTCACTGGAAATGTTGTTGACATAAACCCTTTCCCTCAGTCTGACAGCTTTTTTTGCCCATTCTCTGTCCATACAGTCCACTAATAACTTCAGCCCTACAGACCTTCTCTCCAGGAAATGCCATTAAGATTTTCCTTTAGCAAAAGTGAGCAGCCTCTCAGAAATCCTTTATCACGCCTGTTTTTTTCTGTTGTGGTTTGCCTCTTGCTTTTTTTTTTTTTCTTTTTTCTTTTTTTCATGGATAGCTGTAATTTAAAGCTTACAAGATCGATAAGTCCAAGATGCACAGCATAAATGGGAGAAGCAGACAAACAACTGGTAAAGATAGGAGACAGCTGATGAAAATGAATTCAGCTATAAAGCATTTGAGTTACTGTTCTCTGCTGTGATTTCTGAGAGAGATTAAAAAATAGGAGGAGAGGGAAATACAAATCACCATTCCCTCCTCCCTCAGAATCTCAGGTCAAAATAGTATGGAATTTCTTCTTTTTCTTCCCATGTCTCTAAATGAACAGGAGATTTTTTATTATTTGGAGGAGATCTTTTAATCAATTGCAGGAGAATTGGTTTAATACAGAGCTAACTGGGGGAAGTGTAATGGCAGGAAGCCTGGACCTGATGTAATAAGAGCATCTTGTCTTGAACTCCCTGAATCCAGCCCTGTGATAAACTGAAAATGGCCTCTGTTCTTGCTCTGCTTCGTGGCAGGAGGATTTTTCCACTCTGCTTTGCAGCCCTGGTGATTCTGCGTGGGGCTGGGCTGGGCTTTGCTCTGTTTTCCAGCCCAGGCATGTCTTACAAACCTTGGACCAGGCTGGCACAGCTCACTTGGGCTGTGCCCAGCTGGCACCGGCTGTGGCTCAGGGGATTTGCATTTGGCATTACAAATTGCAGTCACATTGCTTTGGGGAGGTGGAGGCTCTCTGAGAGGCCGAGTGTAGTGCCAGCAGGAGAGCAAACGTTGCTGAGCCAAAGCCTCAATAGAAGTCAAGAAGGATTAAGGTGCAGCTGAAAGTAGAATTGGGGTTTCTAAATCACCGCGGAGCTTTAGAAAATGTTTTCTGTTCACATCAAAACCAGAATTCATCGACAGAGGGGTCAAACTGTAAAATGCATGTGCTAGTGAATTGTATTTCAGTGAAACTGCAAACTTCTATTGATGGGGAGATTCTTATAAAAATTCCCTGTGTGCCCATGGCCACAGAAACTCCCTGAAAGGCTAAAGATGTGTGTGGCAATAAGCACTGACATTTTAGAGGTTTACAACTGTGCGTGCTGGAGTCGTCTCTGTTTACCCCAAAAGGTCAGGGGCACTTTGCAATATGAATTTGAAACGCTCTGGGAAAGGAGGTGCAGGTGCACGTGGGCACTTTGGAAGAGGGATTGTTCCTGTCCATGGGGAAATCAGTCTGTCTGCACCTGGTGAGATGAGAGCAGATAAAGAGATTATCAGGTAGTGACAAGAAAGAAAATAGGTTAGCTGAATTCCTCTTCATCACTTCTTCTCCCTCAAGACGTCTCTCTGAATATCTTGCCATTCATATGGAGAGGCTGGAAAGAAAATCACTTTTAAAGGTGACCCGCAGAGGTAAAACCAGACCAAAATGGTATTTGTGTGCTTCTTTTGCTCCTGGATGACACAGGGATCGGTCTGGTCTTTACACTGTGGTTTGTAACATTTGGGAGAGCAGGAAAAGTGGGATTAGAGCTCCAAAGTCTTTTCCATGCTTTTGCTGCTTCCAGCACACAGTGGAGCATCCTGTGGCCCAGCTGTAGGTGGGAATTTTGAGGTCAGTGGCAGAGGTGTGTCCTGTCCTTGGAGTAAAGATACAGAAATGCAGCTATTGGTCAATTTGTTTAAAACAGGTGGAATGTATTGGGAAAAGAAAGCAGTTAAGGGATCTGCTTCCTCTTGGATGTGCTTTTCTTCCATGAACCTTTTTATTTCTTCTCCTTTAAAGGAAAGTAAGTATTGAAAATCACTTTGAAACGTGTTTCATGTTAGGAGAGCAATAATGTAGGTGGTGATTGATAAGATTTATTGTTTCTGGGTTCGTGTTATCTTGTGATTCTGAGGAAAGCTGAATCTTATCTGTTTGGTGCTGTATAAACACCTAACAGACTTCAGAGAACTTGTAATGTAATCAGACAAGAAAGGCAAGAAAGGGGAAATGTGCAGAAAAGTACCTCATCCCAAGGCCACAAACCAGATATAGAATATCAGATATGTCAGAATATCAGAAAATCAGATCTTCTCACTTCAGCCCATTTTCTCTATTCCATGGGGTATGTTGCTTCTCTTATTCAAATTAAAAAAAGCTCTCCTTTTCCAGGTAAATGAAGGGAAAGGAGAATGACATCAGACAGAAATCCAGCATACAGGCAAAAAAAAAAAAAATAAAGCGAAGGAATTGTGCTGATAAAGCTTTTAGATAAACTCAACATATGACATGCCATTACTCAAATCAAAATTCTGTCTTTATTTTTAGATGCAGTGAAGTGGGGAGAAGGATTCAGATGTAAAACTACAACCTGACCGTGCACTGATGAGGAAACAGCCGCATGTACTGGTTAGAAATGCATATTTTTCTTTTAAATTAACTATTTCTATTTTGGATGTTGATTTTATTTGCCTCTCTTACTGAATCACCACAGTTGTAAGTCACTGTAACCATTTTGGACCTGTTTGATACCATTTCTGTCTGGAAAAAGCTCTCTGTAAAAGCATGAACAGGTGCGTGTGTATCTTTTGTGCATGTAGGTATGTTCTGGAATGATTCCTTGTGATTTTAATTCCCTGGAGGATGTGGACATGCTTTCAGAGCCTGACAGCTCTGAGGTCAGATGGAGCTTGTTTGTCTTTTTTTGCAACTCAAGCAAACATTCATTTGTTATTGTGCGTGGAGCTGAGCCCTAAGCCAGGCTTTATCCTGTTGCAGCAACTAATTGGTGAGGAAATTGTGATTTTACATTTGAAAAACCCCCTCAGTTGTGGAGAAAAAGGTGCTGTGACCATTCTACCCTGATTATTTCAAGGTCAGTGTCCCACTCTGCTCTCCAGCAGCTGCTGGTGGCCATCAGGGCACAGAGGGGCTGGATGGATTTCCTTGGATTTCCTAAAAGTTGAAGAGAACTAGCGGAAGAGCAGGGCCTTCATGGTGGCACTGCCAACAACTGTTCATCAGGGAAAAAAGGCCTTGGAGCCTTTTCTGGAGTTATTTACGGCTTGGACTTCTCCAGGACAGTTTGTTTCCACGGGATTTTAGTGCTCATGGACCCTTCCTGTAGGGAGATGTGCCTGGAGGAAATAATCACACTGGCAAGGGGGTTCTGTCCATTTATTTAACTACTTTTAAATCCTATTAAAAAAAAAACAAAACAAGTAATTCTGTAATTACTTGTAATTCTGTAATTCTGTTTTCTTTCTGTTTGTGGCTGCTGGAAAGGGAGTCTTGGCTACCAATATATGCATTAACAGGAGCTTCAAGGTGAAAGCTTTGTCTATAATGGGAATTATTTACACCATAACTTCCTTTCGAGCTGATATTATTTAGGATTTTGTGTTCTGCTTTCTGGCCTTGACTATTGTAGAGAGCAGGTTTCTTATGTGTCTGCTGCTGAATTTCATTTTGTGAACTTTTGTGCTCTGTAAAAATCAGAATGAGAAAGTTATTGGCAAAATGTAGTTAGTCTGAGTAGTGTTTAAAATGTTTTAGGATTTTTTTTTTCAAATTCTTTTCTTATACCCACTGATAAATGGGGTTTTTTTCCATTACAGCCAGCGACAGTTCCAAGTAGAAAATAATTTACTAATTTCTGATTAACCCCAGCTAATCAGGCAGGCAGTGGGATCCAGCTGCTGTGTAAATCCAGGTCCCCATAAAATCTGGTTATATTTTCATTTATCTCATTGTGGGAGCAGCTCTGACCTGAAAAGCTGACTTCCTTGTGTGTTTTTGTGTTAGCTGATAAACTTTCCCTCTTTCAAGACCATCCAGCTGGAAAGGCCACCATGGAAGGCTGGCTGGTTTTTGGGTATGAATGGAAAAGAGGATTTACTCTGCTTTTCTTGGGGGACAATATGTGTTGTGTCTTCTTGCACACCTCCAAAACCTTCTCCTACCTTCTATCCCCCAAACCTTCTCTCTGGGAGGTGTCCCTTGGGCTGAGCTGTTCCATTTCCAAGGATGATCACTGGAAATGCAGGTGCTGCTTTCAAAGTGCAGACTTGAGCAGCTTCCTGGATGGAATCACAGAATCATTTAGGTTGGAAAAGACCTTTAGGGCCATCAAATCCAACTGACTGCTGCAGCACTGACGAGGCCACCACTAGCCCATGTCCCCACGTCCCCAAGTGCCACATCCACACGGTTTTTGAGTACCAAGGAAATCCTAAAGTGCTGCAGCCTTTAGAGCTGGAGCTTGGCTGTGCAGTGTGGAGGTTTGGAACTGGAGTAATTCTTCCCTTTGGATCCCAACTCAAACCACCCACTTTTGTGGTTTTGTGCTGTTTCCTCTCTGCCTGAACCCATTTCTCAGGGCAGGGATCAGCCTCGTGACCTCCTTGCCCTGCATGACCAGAGAATGAACCCAGAGCCATTCAGATGGGGCTCCAGACTGGAGTTGATCTGTGCTGCCCCACAAATAACTGCATTTACTCACACAGGGGCTTTTTATTTAAACGCATTTCTCCTCTTTGTCAGAGAGAGGAATTGTAATTAAGATTTCATTGTGTGATGAACTCCTATATTTAGAGCATTATTGGTGAATCCATTGCCTTTTAAAAGATATTTGCAAGTGGGAAAGTTTATAATCGTTCATTTTCATTTTAAATTCAGGGCATGATATGTGAAGCTGTGTTTATGAGGAGGGTACATGGTCCTGTCATTTTCTACTTGCTTAAAAGCTACATAAGTGGTTGAGGAAGCTCCCATCCTGAGGAGAAGAAAGGGCTCATTAAAAAGATTAGCTCATAGAGAACAAATTAAACTTCAGTGCCCTGCATAAAGATTATAATAACTGTAATAATAAATGAATTAATAATGCATTAACGGAGAATTCCTCCAGTCAGCTTGTCACATGCTTATCCTTGAAAATTGACTTCAGCGAGGTGTGTCACATGAGCTAATGACCTTAACTGATGGATTTGGGATTTTTCCGCACTCCAAAATCCACTCAAACCCCCATTTCTGTATTTTTGACAGTTAGTTTGCTGGATAGAGGTGAAATAAGCTGGGTCATTTGGTGCTGCAAGCTGGAGGGGAAGCTCTTTGTTGAACCAGTGTTCTCTAATTTCAGCCTTAGGTAATCAGAGTTGGTAAATCCTGAGCACTTGGAAGGGGAAAAACTGGCAATCCAGTGCTGGAGGCTGCACAGCTGCACCAGAGGTGAACATCTTGGGCTGATGTGGGATACAAAATTTATATGAAACTGGCAGAGTTTTGATCAAATATTCGGAAGAAATTGTCCCCTGTGAGGGTGGGCAGGCCCTGGCCCAGGGTGCCCAGAGCAGCTGGGGCTGCCCCTGGATCCCTGGCAATGCCCAAGGCCAGGCTGGACAGAGCTTGGAGCAGCCTGGGACAGTGGAAGGTGTCCCTGCCATGGCAGGGGTGGGAATGAGTTGGGCTTTAAGGTCCCTTCCAACCCAAGACACTCTGGGATTTTATCTGGGGAGCTTCCATAGATTTGAAGGTTTTGTTCCCACTGTTTTAAATACGAGATCATCAGGATTTAGGAATTAGTTACCAAATTCAGCACTGAAATAAGAGGCATCCACAGGGTTTTTGTTGAGGAATTGTAGGTGCTGAGGCGTCTCTAGAGAGCAGAAAAGTGAGAGTTTGGGGATTTCTGCAGCTTCCTCTGGGTAAGGGCTGAGTTTCTAATGGTTATTACACTGGGGAAAAATTGAATTAAGGGAATTGATTATCCAGACATGGCAAGCTGAAGCTGGTTGTAAAATGCATCTTTAGGCACCTGGGTACCTTTAAAATTGATCCATTATTCACTCCTGAAGCCCAAACCTGCTCCTCTAAACCCAGGCACGGCTGAAGACGGAGTTTACATGAGCCAGGAGGTGGTTCATTTTTAGAATCTTGAAAGAATTGAGGCTGGAAGGGACCTGGGGAGGTTCAAAAAGGAATCTGCAGGTTCCAGTGATCACGGGGAACACTTGCCCTGTTCCTGCAGAATCATGGAATGGTTTGGGTTTGGAGGGACCTCAAAGATCATCTCATTCCAACCCCTGCCATGGGCAGGGGCATTTTCCACCAGCCCAGGTTGCTCAGTTTATAATGATTGTGTCACACTGGTGCTTCTCTGTGTCCTCAGTTACACCTGCAAACAGGCATTTGTAGATGTTGATTTAACACTGAGCTTTGCCTATGAAAGACATGAAAGCAAATTCCTTCTGGGATGCTTTTTTTTTTATATTTGAAAATAATTGAAAATTCATCTCTAGTGTTTTGTTGTTTTTATTGGAAGGGTATTTTTAATAAAAATCTCATTCAGCATAAAAAGGACAACATCAATGGGGCTCTTATCAGTGCTTTGCATCATGTCAATACCAGAGCCAACAATGAGCTGTGCAGGTATTATACCAGAACAAAGGAAATTATTCCAGGGATTTCATCAGAGAATATTTTGAGTTTGCTTGTCAAGCCATGCAATATGTGCTCTGCTTTATTTGCTGGCTGGTGTCAGAGCAGCTGAACAGTTGCTGGAGTTTGCACAGGGATTCTTTTCTCTCCCTGCACTGGTTTGCTTTGGCACATCATTTGATCCACGCCAGGAAAATAGTGAGCTATCAAATCAAAGTGATGCATTAATACCTGGAATTGTCACAGCTCAGAGGAGTGTTGCCTCTGCATCGTTTAAAGCGGTCACTTGGGGTGCTGGCAGTACAATCCTCTTTTTCAGCCTTCCCAGCAACAAAGACTCAGCAGTGGATTCTGAATTTTGGTGCAGAGCACGTGCCCGGGGCAGGGAGAGCCCGGGGCTGGCAGTGGGTAAGAGGGGAGCACAGCTCTGCCTGCTGGGCTGGATCTGCTCCTCCAAACCTCCCCGACTTCTGCTCTCAGGGCAGCAGAAGGAGCTAAATGCTGAGGTGTTCTTAAATTTCCAGTAACGAGGCTGGGCTCATTAGCACTCTCATCAAATGGCTTTCAGTTGCTATCAGTCTGACTTGGATTTGAATTGATGACCTTGAGATAAAAAGCTTTTTATTCTATTACCCATCTCCTGAGCCATCAAGTCTTTAATATGCCGTGTAAAATCAGTTTTCAGATGGTGTTTCTTTTATATAATATCGTCATTTGTTACTAATGATGTCTGATTTTGGGTGCTACAAGCTATAATTGTGCACAATAGTACTTTTGTTATTCCTATTATTTCAGATTTATCTTCTGTATTACCAGGTACTTGTAGACACAGAGAAAATAGATTGGTAATAGAATGTAATCCAGTTTTATATAAACAAGTTAATAAAATCACATAAAAATACAAAGTTAAATTCAGCATCAGCAAAGCTCATCTGTTACTTCAGTAAATTGGAGTATAAAATTCTGCTTTGATGCTGAAATAAGCTTCACTGCAAAATGCTATATGAAACCACCAAATGTATGGAAAATTAAGGGAAAATGAGTAAGAATATGTAATACAAACATCACAATGAAGGAAGTTTATTACATGCCACCCTTTTTCTCCTGAAGGCTTTTCCCTGACGATAATATGGAGAAGATCATGTTAAAAACCCAATGTACACAAGAGTGTTAGAGGTGTAACAAGGGAGCTTTTCCTATTTTGCTTTTATGCCACTGTGTTTGTTTGGAAAAGATAAGACTGGGAGCATTGGCATGAAGAGATGCTCTTTAGGCAGAGATCCTTTGGGACCTCTCAGGTATGGACAACTTATTGTCCACAGTTGATCTGGCTTGAAGGCATCCAATATGAATTTGAAAAGGGAGCTATTACAGGGCTGGTGCTGCAGCAGTCAGTTGTGCCAAATTAAATGGTTTTGTTCCAGAGGAGATAATAACATTTCTATAAGATGTTATTTATCGGGTTTTGACACTAAAAGAATAAGGGGTAGAATGCAAATCTGGGGCAGGTTTGAAGGGGTCAAGCAGCTGAGCCCTCTGGGCCCCAGTGCATCCCCTGCCTCCAGCAGAGGTGGTTGTGCCAAGGTCATTTTGGAAGTTCCCAGCAATGGCTTGCAGCAGCTTTCTTGGAGATAATGTATGCAAATGATTAACTGTACAGCTCAGACAGCTTTCCATACTATCTGTCCTTAATTTCTCTCTCCGTGAATTAAGGCAGCCACTAGTGGTGTTCCCAAAGTACAACTGCTTGGAGCCTTCTTAATTAAACCCTGTCATGTGTTGGAATATCGCTGCCATGTCCCTTTTCCAGCCTGCTCTCTTTATGGAGTGAGCAAACATCCTCCTTTCTAGGTCATGTTTTCTGAATCTCACGTGGATAATTGCCTCCTGTGTCCTGTGGTTAACATCTGGTAATATTTCCCCAAACACCACTTGTGTCTGGCAGCAGCCTCTCCTGGCTGACTCACACTTGGGTTTCACCCTTTCCAACTTCTGTTCCCACTGCCTGTCTGAAAAAAAAGCCCACATATTTTAAAGCTTGCCCTTGGTTATTCCTAAAATAAGTAGAGCTTTGAATATCTTTTTATTAAATTATCTTCGTTATTTCAGATGGTTTTCCACCGTAACTGTTGCCCTTTAGGGTCCTGGTGAATCCCTCACACTGTGTACGGCTCATGAAAATATGAGGCCAAGTTAAAAACCTGTGCAGGTGTGCTGGTGTGGGCCCTCAATTTGGAAGTGGACAGACAAAAAAATAACCTTTGAGTGTGTTTATTGTCAGTGTAAACTCACAAGTTGTTGAATGGACCTTACTGTGACAAACATATTCTGTCTATTCAAAGTGTATCACATCTAATTCCCTCCTGTGATAGGGTAATTATCCTATTAGGGTGATTTAAAAAAGGAAAGATTGGGTTGACATGATTAGAACTTCACATCTTGGCATCTTCTCACTTTATATTCCTGGAAGTCCTTACAATTTAATTATTTATTCATTTGTTCCTGGGTCTTCCAGGGATCTGAATTTAGGCTTACGGAGACCTCCTTTTTCCCATTTGTAAAAATAGCTGCTCTGTTTGACCATCTCTGGTCCTAAGTCATTCCCAGAGAATGTTAAAAACTAATTCCTGGTAGTTTGAAGAGAACTTCAGCAGGTTCAGAAGTATTTCAAAAGGAATTTAATCCTTAATGAATTATCCACCTGTATCTTACCCACACCGTCCTCAGCTCTCTGCTCAGATTGTGGTCCAAGCTCCAAGTTAAAATGAATTCTCTTGAGAGTCTGGTCACTGTAAAACATCATTTTGTGAACAAAGAGGTTAAAAAATATGCAGAAAATACCAACCTTTTGTGATTTGCAGTTCTTTCCCAGGTAGACAGTGGACTAATATAGCCCTTTACCTTTACAATCCCTTTTTGCAGGTAGGAAGAAGGGATCTTGTCACCAAAAGTAAAAGGTTCTTTGTAAGTGACCATCTTTATTTTTTTCTTTTTTTATATTAATCACGGTTAATTCAACTACTGAAGGGTTAGAAAAACTCATTGGGATTTATATGAACAACTTCTTATCGCTTAATTAGTTTTCATTAGTTGGATTGGAAGACTTGAAGGTCCACATTTCTGCATTACTCACCCAGCCCACGATAACCAGGCAGCTTTATTATTATTTTTATAAGTGCACTGCAGGTGTGGTTTATGTTCTCCCATTACATTTCCTGCCCTTTTTTGCTGTCCTGGTGTCTGAGCCTCAGTCAGGTCCAGGTCAGCCACTCTGAGTGCAGCAAATCCATTTTAACAGCAGCAGCAGGAGCCGGAGGAGTTGTTTTTGGGCAGCTCAAGCATCCAACACAGAGGACTTAGAGGGGCGGGAAGGGTTAAACTGGAGATCTTGGTGTGCACTGGGAGTTTTAGAGCTTGGTAAGACTGCGCTGTTTCTCATGACGATGGCAAATGGCATATTGGAATAATAAACACACGGTAAATATGATAAATGTATTAAAAAAGAGTGGTAAACCACACATTCTGAGATCCTCTCAAAAAATTGCAGCCTGTTTCTTTTTGTTATGCTTCAATAGTTTATTCCAAGTCCTACCCCTGCAGATTTGGAATGTTAGTTTGTTTCATACTGCTATGAAGAATATTCCTCTTTTCTGCAATGCCACCTTCCACTTAGGGATTTCTGAGACAGATGTGATATTAAAGTACCTTCAGTCCTGGGCTTTGGAATAAACGAAATAATTTAAAAGCAAAAAACAACACAGTACCCTTCAGAAAATGGAAATATAAATTCATTTTCTGAAAGGGACTGAGCTGCTATTGAATTATTTTCATTTAGATTCATTTTTTTGACAGAATAGCGTAAGAAAATGCCAGAAAATGGAAAGTGATTAAAAATGTAAAAATAAATACATTAATATATAAATGTATTAATAGCAAAAAGTAGATAAGCAAATGCTATGTGTACAGATTTGCATCCTGTGATGTAAGGAGGATTACAGAACTAATTTACCAATGGCATTTATTTTGGAAATCAGTTCAGATAAATAACAGCCCTAATGGTGTCAGTGGGGCAAACCCAGAAATGTCAGTTGAAGAACAGAAAAAAAAAACCAAAAGAATTTGTATTAATTTTTTTCCTTATCAGGTAAAATCCTAAGTTAATAAAAAATAGGAAGATGATCAGTCTAAAAATTAGAATTGCAGTTTTCTCTGAAGTTGTGGTAACTTGGAAGGCCTCAAAAAGCGACGGCGTGCAGATGGGATTTGTGAACCAGACCATTGGCACAGCCAAGGTTCCATCTGGAGGCAGCAGGGACTGGTGTGGATGTGCTGAGGAGCTGCCTTGTTCCTGGGCAGTCTGAATTATCCCAGTCCTGACACTGATCCCTCCTGGGTGGGATTCCTGATCCGGATGGGATTCCCTGTGCTGAGGTAAAGAACAACCCAACCGCGTTTCTCAGGCCAGGGCAGAGGTGGCAGAGGTGGCATCAGCCATTCCTTTGATGCCTTAAGTTTCAGCTTTCATATTTCCCAGACTCTGCACTGCATTAGTACAGAACTCTGAACTCCAGTGGAAGTGTTGGCAAGTTCTCCTCCCAGCTCAGGCACACAGAACAATCCTTGTCCAGCCCCAGAGCCAAGGGCACCGCTGCAGCTTCTGCCCAAAAAGTGCAACCAGCAGGGAATTGAGGAGAGAATCTGGGAGATGGGACTGCATCACCTGGAGCTGGGATTGGACAATGAACCCCAACATGGAAATGGACCAGAACTGATAAAAGTGTGAGAACTCGTGACCTGGGCCCATCTTGGGTGGAGCCCTGGCCGGGCTCTTGCAATGCCCAAGGTGCATCCTTTGAAGGCCTTTTAATAAATCCCCACTGTATTCCTTTAACCCTGTCCAGCCTCTGTTCCCAGGAGCCTCTGGCAGGCATCACCCTCCCTGTCCCGGGGACGTGCCAGCTCTGGGCAGCACCAGCCCTGCCCTTCCATGCCCAGGCACGTGCTGAGGGCAGTGCCCACCTCTCCTGTCTGTGACAAGTGCTTGGGGTGGTGACAAGGAGACCTCACATAAGGTGCTGCTTGCTGGGAGTTCCTGTCCCTTCCCTGGCATTCGCTGCTCCTTAGAGGGGCCCGGGATGGATCCCTGCTTTCTGTGCCACGTGTGTGGGCTGAGGGGACTCCCAGGATTATACCCTGCTTACCCAAATCAACCACCTGGCAGCAGCAGGAGGCTTGCAAGTCACTGCAGCTGCCGTTTCTAAAAGCTGCTGTCTCCTTACAGAGCGCCTCGCCCCAGTCTGGCCTGACAGGGACGTGACAAATGACTTGGGGGTTTTCTTTAAATGCTGCTGAGCTATTGACATGTTCCCTCCAAACCCTTCCTGTCAGGCCACATCATAAATCGCTGCAGTGGAAGTTATTCCTGAGCAGCTCCAGGATGGATCGTTGTTCAGTTGTACCAACAGCCTGTGGGTTTTAATCTGTTTATTTGGCTGTACTGTCTCCTGTGGCTGCCTGGAAATAGGATTTCCAAGCAGGCAGATATCTCTTGGAGAATTCTCACTTGCATATTTCCTCAGTACTCCATTTTAAAAAAAAAAATAAAAATCATTTTCTTCTTGACACTTCCATGCCAAGCTTAGCATTTTTTATCCTGCCAAAGCCAAAATCATTGTTTGTGTCTGAGTATGGCAAAGCAGGGCAATGAGCTATTGCTCAGTGGCCTGATGCACCTTTTCCCCTCAGTGGAGCTGCTCCTCTGTCCCTGCACAGGGCTGAGGGTATGTGCAGGACAGGGGCTATGCAGTGCCTGGAATGATTTGGATGGAATTTATTATCATTAGCAGGAAGGGCAAAGCCAGTTGCCACACGAGTTCATGACAAGGGAATTATTTCCATGTATACATTTAGGAAGAGTCAGCCACAAGTGCTGCTGCCTCACTAAATCCCAGGACCTGGGTACCATTATCTCTCTCCCCGGCATGACAGCTGCAGTTTTCCGAAGGCTGGTCTCCCTGGAACCTGAGAGATGATTCCCAGAGGAGTCCCCAGTGGATCCCTACGTGGGCTGAGGGCTGGAGCTCTGCTGGCTGTGGGAGAGGGGCTGTGGAAGGCGTGAGCGCTCCGGGATGGGGCCATGGTAGATTTTCCCTGGGAAGAGGCTGCTGAGGGATAACCACGACTCTTTCTGGCGGTCAGTTTGCGCTGGCTGGAGCTGCCCACGAGGTCTCTGCTGTCGCAGCACGAGTTGTGTCTCGGGGACAGGGGTGAGGGGGCACCCACTAACGAGGGACTCAGCCAGGAGACAAAGGGACACTGTCTGCACTCATCATCCCTCATTTGGGAATTAATGAACGAGACACGAGGGCTATGAAACCTCTTCCACTGGGCAAGGAGAGCTCTCCACCGAGTTCTTGCCGCTTAATGATTTCATTCTGGCTTTGAGGGACTCTTTGTTGCTGTGCAGTGGTTCTTGGCAAACTGGTTTTGGGGCAGGGATTTCTATTTTCGAGGATGCTTCATGCCTGCGTTAGAGAAATGCTTATTTTTTCTTAATTCTTTCATGAAATCCTGCAGATTAATGATGCAAAAAAGGCTTTTTGATCATCTGTTGAGCTGCTGTGTCCCTACAGGGTGGTTGTTTTCATTAACCAACTCGGGTTTACAGTTCTACAATGCAGATTTATGTTAAAAAGTTAATAATAACCCTAGAGCACAAAATATCAGGGAAGACAATTCTCTCCAGGTAATTAAAAATCGAGCCTGACAAAACAAGATACTCTGTAACCTGTGAACCTACAAGGCTGTCTTGGTTTCCCACAGCCTGACATTCTGCAGTCCCTGCACGGGGCAGAGCTGGTGCCTGTTCTGCCTTCTCCAGCAGGCAGGAGATACTCCTGGGTTACTCACAGCCCGTGTTCTGCACAGCCTGCCTGAGCTGCCAGCAAATGTACTGAGATTTGCCAGTCAGCTGCTCTCAAACAGAATTTGCAATGTCTTTTTTTCTCAGTGGAAGCACTGGCTGGAGCTTCTTTCTTTTGCAGCTACCCTGCTTGCTGGTGGTGGAGGGGTTTGGGTAGCTGGGACAGGCTGCACAAGTGTAAAGAGCCTCATTTCCTCAACAAGCTGGCCCAGAAAAGAGCATTTCTTTCTTTTCCCTTTGCCAAGGGAAAAAAAAAAAAAATAGCAGTGAATGCTATTTTACTCATGAATTCAGTTCATTTCAACATTATAACCTTTATCCCCCCAGTCAAGATGTACAGTTTTTGCCAAACCCCTGCTCATTGCACAGGATTTTCACCTGTCTCTGAAGGGTTTATATTTGAGGTTTTATCTTCAAGAGTGTTGGTGACTTCCTGGGAAAGGGGTGTTTTTGGGGTCTCCCAACACCTCTGGGTGCTGCTGTCCTGTCCCCGGGGCTGGTGGGTGAGGATGGGTCAGTCCCCAGGGCTGAGGGCTCATAGGGTAGAGATTGGATAATTCAGCATTTTTCAGTAAAACTCTGAAAGCCCAGCCTGGCATTGAGTAAATGGTAATTTCATCATGAAGATGTTAACAGAGGCGTTTTTACTTTTAGAAACATTTTATTGGGAAGCAGTGGCTTTACCAAAGACTTCCATATTTTAGCCTTGCCGAGGCACTCACGGAACGCCAGAACAGCCATATTCAGAAAGCACTGGCAAAACCTTCTGCTTGTTACTTGCTTTGCAAGAAAGAGCAGCTCTTGATGCCACTCATTAAAGGATTTCTTCAGCCAAGGGGCTGGAACACGGACATTTGTCTCAGGGCTGCTGATGTTTTTGACAGATTTTTTGAAGTTCCCATCACGAGCTGTAGCCTTTGGCCTTCCTGAGGATTGCTGGCCATGGCAAGCCCTGAAACTTTATTTTCCCTTCTTGCAGGAAGTATTAAAGATCAGTGAGAGAAGGTTGCCTGGTATTAGGATTAACCTGAGCTTGGGTTTCTCGTGGCACTGGTTCTGTTCAAAGTCATCCTCCCCCTTGCAGAACATGTGAGCTGGAGTTTAGAGCTGAGTCTAAGGGAGAAGTGCCCCTTTGGATCCCACAGGAGGCAAGAACCAAGGCCTGGATGCTGGTGATGGAGGATGATTGTGCCACAAGGCAGCAAAGGAGTGTTGTGGCACCATTTTGGGGAGAAATACATCAGGAAAGGATCAGCGTGTTAAAGGAATTGCTTTTTTTCTGTGTGTGTGAAAAGGTAAGGGAGTGCTTTGCTGTAGAGTGGCAGAACTGCAAAGAACAGAGATTTTCAGTCTTAAAAGATCAAATTAACATCATTGATTCTTCGCCTTGCTGTGACTTAAGTGTCCTTTACAGATCAGGGATGTGTATTTATATGTAGAAAGAACAGATCTTGTGTTCCATGTGCTCAGGTAGGAGCTCTGACACCCAGAGCACAGGCTGGCACCCTGATCCTTAGGGACTAAGCTGGTGTTCATCCCTGCTCCATTGCTGGACGTACATTTAGGAACATTATTTTGGCATTAATCTCTCCAGACTTCCATCATGCCTCATTTCATTGAGAAGTGTAACGTAAGGAATTAGCCTAATTAGTAATTAAGGCTTGTCAATTTGTGACTGTTTCTGTGGAGGAGGTTGTCCAGTTCCCTGCTGAGTTGTCCAAATTAGTGACCTGGGTGCACTGGATATTATTTACCTGTTCTACAGCAAGATATGGGACCAAATCTCTTTCATTCCTCTTCCCCTGGGTTTGGATGAATCATTGGATTTCTCTGACTCAGTTGGGTTGGGTTTTTTGTCTCCAAGTCTGCCACTTCCACCCATCTGCAATCCATTGAAAAGAGGGATAAAAGTACATCCAGGCTTTTATCTCACCAGGAAGTTGCAGAGGAGCAGCAGCTTGGTGACGTAGCAAAGGCAGGTGCACACTGACTTCTGCTAGAAAATTCAGAATAATCAGAAAGAATTTACTCTTTGGAAATGTAATTGATAAAAAAGCTGCCATACATCATAAATTGGTGCAGGGTCTTCTGGTGAATCCTGAGATCCTCCTGGAAGGAATGTGGTCCTCTCTGTAATTTGCAGGTTCAGGGTGGAAAAATGAAGATGTAGGAATATTTCATGATGNCTGCTAGAAAATTCAGAATAATCAGAAAGAATTTACTCTTTGGAAATGTAATTGATAAAAAAGCTGCCATACATCATAAATTGGTGCAGGGTCTTCTGGTGAATCCGAGTGTTAGTTATTTACACACTAATTACTCAGAGTTTCATGGTACTTTCAGTAATTTGGCTACATAAAATTCATTGATAAGCTGATCTTAACAGAACCCCCTAGAAAATGAAGGTAGGTGTAAGGGATAGGATGCTGAAAATTATAAAAAATCCCTAAACAAACAAATTAATAAAAAAAATTAAACAAACAAACTCCCCAAAACCCCTCAAAAAAATCCAAAACAAAACAAAAGAAAGCAAACCAAAAGAAGAAAAAACACCTTTGGAAAAGTTTCAGATAGCTCTGAGAGTCAGAGACAGAAATGATCAGAGCTAAGGAATTAATTAAAAAATATACTTAAAATATCATTTGCTCAGCTGTAACAGAAGATAGAATTTATGTCTTTCTTGGCCAAGTTCAGCTGACTCCCTTTAAAAGCGGAGTTAATTAAGATAGGGCAGAAGGACAAACTCAGATATTTTAGGATCACCCTTTGCCAGTGCCACATACAGGAAAATCTGGTGCTAAACGCCTTTCCCCTGATAAATGTGGTTCTGCTGCCATCTGATCCATATTTCCAGCTCCGGGATGTATCACCCTGCAAATTGCAAAACTCGGGATTAAGAAATGCACCCTGAAAGTGTGCCAGCCCCGTTCCTTAAAAGGCTCCCAGAAAAGATGAGTCACTGCTTAAATGGCCACTCAGTGCATCTGCAGAGCATTTCGGGTTCAATTCCCTGGAATTGTCAGGATTCCTTGGGGAAGCTGCTCTGGGGGGCAGAGGCAACAGAAATCCCGGAGGAAAGGAGGTGGCATCAACCCAGGAGGAGCATGAGGGGACAAGAGAGGTCCAAAAGCCATCCAGAGCACTGAGGAGGAGGAGGAGAAGCACAGAGGCTGCCCCAGGAAGGTCTGGAATGTCTGAACTGGTTTGGGGGTCACATGGCTGGCTGGTGACTGGTGTCACCAGAAAGGGGCAGGTGTGAGATGGTGTCTGGTTCCTGGTGTGCAAGGCAGGGTTTGGGAGCTGTGGTAGTGTCAGAGCACTTTGAGGAGAAGTTTGTGATGTGTCCCTGCAAGACTGAGTTGGTGTTTTTAGGTTTTGTCTGTCTCCCCACCTTCCTTTGGTGTCTTTGCAGTTGTGCAACTCAGAGCCTTGGTTATTGCCAATCTCGGCGTAAGGTCAGGATTTTTGTTTATAAAGGCAGGATTTCTGAATTCTGCTCTTAGCCCAGATGTTTTATGGGTTTTGTTGTTGCTGTTATGATTTTTTTTTTATTTATTTTTCTTCTATTTCTTAACAAACCCTGATTTCTCAATCTCTCAGCTGTGCCTGATGTCTCAGAGCTGACAGCAGAGCTGAGACATCTGAGTTTATTCTCAAGTGCCTGGTGCTTTCTGCTTCTTAAAACACATCTGAAGCAACCTTTACTGGAACAATTCCTTTTGCCTTTTCTGGCTTCTGGGTCAGAGAGGAATGAGACTTTTAGCCAGATGTTTGCTGACCAGATGCACCAGGTTTCCTTTGCTGAGTGTGTTTTTGATACATTTGAGCTTTGAAAAACTCAGATCCAGGTGCTTTGTGGGGACCCTTCAGAAAACTCTGACTTCCTCTGCTGAAAATCAGATTCTCTTCAGCACTGCTTGGGTTTTTAGAGTGTCCCACCACAGCCATTTGGAGCGTTGAACATTCCCAGCTGGCACGAGGAGGTGTCCCCAGGGCTGTGCAGGCGCTCCCGGCTAATGAGCTCCACATTTGGCTGCTCTGGAATGTGCCAGGTTTTGCCTGGCAGCTTTTTTTTTTTTTTNTTTTGGTTGGTTTTTTTTTTTTTTTTTTTTTTTTTTTTTTCCCTTTTTGGCTTCTTCTGAGAGAAAGCAGCTTCTTTCTGTCTTTGTAATAAACGGGGACAGCTGCACACCGAGGCAGTGCCCTTCCAGATTCTGAAGATTTGTCCAAACTCTCCCGGAGTTTCTTGCAGTTCCTTCTGGAGGTGAGAGTCAAACTCTGCTGGAATCTCTTGCTAACTTTGACCTTACCTTTGTGGTGATTCTACCTTTGGCTCTATATGGACAGTAAGCAAATGTCAATTCTTTTTTCAGACAGAGGTCCTTGTAGGGATAAAAGTTTCTGACTTTCATCAGAAAAAAATAGTGATAGGAAAAGGGCAAATGCTTGAGAATGAAAGAGAAGAGGGTTAATGAGGTATTGGGTGGGAGTTGTTCCCTGGCAGGGTGGGCAAGCCCTGGCCCAGGGTGCCCAGAGCAGCTGGGGCTGCCCCTGGATCCCTGGCAGTGCCCAAGGCCAGGCTGGACACTGGAGCAGCCTGGGACAGTGGGAGGTGTCCCTGCCATGACAGGGGTGGCACTGGATGGGCTTTAAGGTCCCTTCCAACCCAAACCATTCCAGGGTTCTGTGCCACATTTAATAGGACTCTGTCCCAGCTTTTTGTCATGAAAGCTCATACTAAAAGAACATAAATAATATATGCATTTTTTAAAATATTTTCTATACCCTTGTTTTATATCTCGTTGATTTTTGTTTCTTTTCTGTTTCTTCTCCAGTGTTATTTCTTGACCCCTTTTTACTTCTTTTTTGCTCCCCTTTCTTTTTTTTTTTCCTTTTTGCTGTAAAGTTACAGGTTTCCCTAATCTGTGAGGTGCACGCCAGAATTTTCAACTCGTTTACTTTTCTCCTTTGACAACTGCATTTTTTGCCATTCCATGTTATTACCGAGTTTTGTTCTTCCTCCTCCCTCCAATCTTTGCTCCACCAGAACTTCCCAGCCCATCCAGAGCAGCTCTGCTTTATAATTACTTTACATGTCTTTATGGCTTCTCTTTAGGCAGGGGAATTGCATAAGTTAATGTGAATAATACTAATTATTTTGGATCTGTCACCGCACGACTGATGATGAATAATGCAGATACTGCTCTGCTGCTGGATGCAGTTGTTGGGGATTTTTGCCTTTTTCTCCTCATCACCTGCCTTGAAGTATTGTGACATTGGATGACACAGATAAACCTGGGTTCTGTAATTAAGCTTTATTTTAATGATCCTGGAAAATACTCAGTTTTGCGTGTTCTCACGGTTTAAATGTGGTTTAATCACTCTTCCAGTTTTCCTTTCTGCTCAGTCCTCTGCTGACATTTCTTTGAAGGAATATCAGGATAAATATTCTCCACAGGAATATCAGTAGGATAAAGCTTCAGAATGGCCCACATTGGCATGTTTAGGTTTTCATATTAATGATGATAATTTTGTGCACTAGATCAATGAATTTTTTCCATCTATCCGCGGAAGGCCTGGCAAATACCACAGAGGAGGGAATTTTAGTGCCTGTGGATTTGACTTTTCTAATAGAATTCACCTTATTTTCCATGAGCATTGGGGTGACTGGGATTTTTCCCACTTCTGCTTCCATAAAAGAGGCTTTAATTCTCCTTGTACAAGCTTTTACAGCTGCAAAAAAATGAAATTTGATGAAAGCAGTGACTGAAACCATGGGTTCCTCACCCCCTCACTGCACACTCTGCCCAGAGTCCATGGAATATGTGCAGGAAAACTCTGCTTAGGCAGGATCTGCTTTACCCCCACAGTTTGCCAGCAGAGCTGCTGGTTGCTGGGCTAAAGAAAAGTCATTTATGAGTGGTGGGTGAGGAGTTTGTGAATATTCAGCTCCTCTGTCTGAGCTGACACTGAGCTCTGAGAGCCCTGTCCATAACTGTCCAAACAGATATTTTCAGACTGGATTTGATCCCCTTCAGGCACCGAAATGTAAAAATTTAACAGACTTTTTCTTTTTTTTCCTCCCATCCCCTCCCTCTTTTTTCCCCCCGTGGCTGTTTAATATTAAAATGCTGCATCTTGTGGTAGGGAAGTCAGCAGGGATGCTCCAGCTCAGGGGGGATGTTAATTATCAGCAGAGAAGGCTCCCAAACCCCTCGCAGGAGCAGCATCTCGGATGGGCTGAGGCTGCCAGGTTTGCTCTGGCAGGATGGAAAGCTCAGCCTCATACTCAGAGCTGATTCCTGGAAAAGGAGGGCTTGGGAATCCAGCTCTTTCCCAGAAGGGAAAAGAAGGGAAAGGTTGGAAGGATGCTCCTGCAACTGCAGAAAGGTCATTTTATTCTGTCTTAGACCTGGAAATAAATCTGAATATATCTTAGGTTTAGACAGCTTTCTCAGAGTGTTTGGGAGTAGGAATGGTGCATTTCCAGCTGCAGTTTTCTTCCTCACTTGCGGGTGAAGAGGCTGTGGGAAAGGACTAGGAAAAAAACTTGGCTGTTTGTTGATTCTTCCTATAGGAGAATCCTTTGAAATTTAGTAACTCAACTTCCCAAAGTCACAATTCCCACTCAGGGATGATGTCTGTTGCAGTAAAAACCACCTTGGTATTCCCGGAACATAATGAACTCAAAATGTATTTATTGACTGTATGACTTGAATTCGAAGACCTTTAAATGAGAAAGAAAGAAAGAAAGAAAGAAAGAAAGAAAGAAAGAAAGAGGCCATTTTTCCCAGCAGAAACATTTGCAGTGGGAAGAAATAGTTTGAAAAATTTAATTTTTTAGCCTGAGGCCAAATGGAGTAATCACATATAGGATGAATCAGATGGACTCCATGTACAGAATGCTGGGAAATCTGCTTTGAAGCATTAATCAACACTTTCATGTTATGATTTTTAGCTTTGTAAGTACAATCATTCAGTATTTACCAAGTGTGAATACTTACATTGCAGGAATTTGTTATCAAATTGGACGTGGGGTTTAATTTAGATTAAATTCAGGTACTCTGGGTCTGGAAATCACTCAGTACTTTGTGCCTTGCAGGCAAAAAGTGCAGAGGAAGAACGTGAGAAGGAGGAGAGGAAATAAACACCCCAACTGCAGAGACAACAATACACTGATTTTTTTCCTTTAATTAACAAGAGGGTTTCAGGTATTAGAAGAGAAATAAATCAGCTTGATGTAAATTCATTGCAAATCAGAGGTGTACTGCAGATAGCAAAAGATTAAATACTCCAAGCAGAGTCCTGTGGAAGCTGGGTTTAGGAACTGATTATTGTGAGGCTGAGCCTAAGTAATAAGCATGAAATATTAATTAGGCTCCTGGTATCTCGTGAAATAAAGGTGCTTTAGCACTAAGAAATGAAATAGAACCAGATTTAGAAGAAACATTTAAAATTATTTTGTGCAATAGGCTATCACAAATATTGACTCCCTGGTCCATTAATGCAAATAAATTAAATTATTAGGGATTAGGGGCCAGTTTAAACTGGAGAGAACCCAAAGCAGGAAGGTTTAACCTTTTCCCTCCTCATCCCTGACACTTGGGATAAGCAGCAGTTTTGTCTCCTGCACTGGAGCACTGCTGCTCTCCAGGGAGGTCTTTGGTCAAATTAGTCCCTAATCTTTGATAATGTGCTCTCCAGAGGCTCCTGTGGCTAAAAGCTCTGGTGAGTAATGGGATACGCCAAGCAGACCTGCCCTGCTAGGGCCTGTCTGTGATAAACGATGGAGTTACAGCAGGGAAGCTGAAACCTCGGCTGGCAGAGCTCTCTGAAACTCACCCGTGTCCCAGGGCCTGGCTGTGCACGCTGCTGCAGTCCTGCACTCTCCAGGGGTGGATGCGTTTTGCTGCCTGGGTCCTGGAGCAGTGAGAGAGGGAAAAGCACCAGAGGAGTGAGGAGGAGGGAGGGGTTTGACTCCCTGGGTGAGGAATTGGAGGGCAGTGAGGGGTGCCAGGGAGGGGACCCTGCGCTGAGAGGAGGATCAGCGCTGCCAGCGCCGCTTTACCCCGCCTGTTAGACCTCTTCCAGGAGGAGGGAATCACTGGGAGAGCTCTGTGTTGTGTCACTGTCACAACAGGACTGCTCCGGGAAGGGCGATCCTGGACTTTATCTCAGCTGTTTCCTTGCGTGAGCTTTGTCGCTCCCATCAGCCCCTCCAGACTGGAGCTGTGGCTGCAGCTCCTCTGTGTGTCCTCCCCCAGAGCCCTGGAAGCAGCAGAGTGTGAGGAGCCCGAGTGGCAGGGACTGTCACTGGTGTCCTCCTGTCTCCTGGTGTCTCTTCAGCTGCACTGGGGAGCCCGTGGCGGGGGGCAGCTGCGTGCCCACAGAAGAGCAGACGGTGTGCCCTGCTCTGCTCTTCCAAAGCGTGCAGTCCCACTCATTTCACCTTACTGAACACCCCGGGCACTTACGTTATTTGGGCTTCGCACAGTTAAGTTCATCATTTTTACAGGATCACAGGTGCTGTCAGGTCTCTCAAACCTCCGTGTCACCGTTGTGAACAGGTACAAGGCTGATTGAAGCATCCTTTTCTCTGTAATTAAAAGCCTGAATTTCCTGGCAAATTTGGAACAAATGCACCTCAAAATAAGGCTTAAATAGTACCTTAAGGCTATGATTTAACGTATTAGAATAGACCTGTGTACCCATGGGAATTCCAGGCATTACATTCATTGCACGCAGGTCCCATCCTGAGAATGGTATGAACACGAGCAGGCGTCCAAAAGGTGGAAGAAGAAGGTGCATCATGACACAGAAAAGTTCAATAAGGTCATATGTAAAGTCTGTCAAAGCTGGAATTTGTATTTCTTCCTATCCAAGACCATCTCCTTAATTAAAGAGACCACAGTGATTTGGGAAAGGCAAGGGCTGCAGTGACAGGGTCAGATTTGAGATTTGTAATCTACATCATCCTGCCCCGAGCTCCTGTTCTGCCTTCACAAACTTTTCCTGGAGTGCAGAGGAGTGCTGGTTTGTGGCTGAGGCTGCCAGAGTCCAAGCCCAGGCAGCCATGGCCCTCAGCTGCCCACCCCTGCCTTGGTTTTGGCCCAGCAATATTCCTCGTGCGCCACAGATATCATTAAGAACCACTGGCCCAATTTCTTATTTCATTATGGATGACAAAATAAAACATTAATAGGTTTTTTAATATGAACTGGGAGTTAAATATTCATTATTTCTTATTACTTCAATGTCACTAAGCCTTTGATGTTCTGGAACCCAAAACCTCCTCACCCTGCTCTTCACTTAGACCCTTTTAGCTTCTGAGTGTGGAGGGCACCTGGGCTTTGCTTGTGGCCCCTTCCATGGCTCAGCAGCTGCTGGGGCTGTCCCTGCCCGTGCTGATGGGTGGGATCAGCACGGTGATGCTCCTGAGCAGTGCCTGACTCCTGGGGGAGCTTTGGCTCTGGGCTCACTCCTCCCTGAAGCCGGGCCACTTGTCTGTCACTGTTTCAGCGTCACAGAACCGTGGCCTGGCTTGGGTTGGAGGGGGCATTAAAGCCCACCCAGTGCCACCCCTGCCATGGCAGGGACACCTCCCACTGTCCCAGGCTGCTCCAAGCCCCATCCAGCCTGGCCTGTGTTTAAAATTCATGGAATATTGAGGAATGGCTGTGTTAGGAGGGAAGAGAAAGGCACTGGGCCAGCCCTGGGCACTGAGTGTGCCAGGGGGGTTTGGAGTGGCAGGAGGGAGCAGGGAGGGGGATGTCATGCCCATGGTGAAACAGCAACCAAGGAGAGAGGGTGGGCTTTGCATTTTGTTTCTTAGAGCTATTTATATCCTCTCTTTCACCTCCTGAGTCCTGTTTATGTCTGGATTGTTGTCTTACCCCTTTATAAACCCAAATCAGCTTTCATGCGACTTGCTATCCTGAGTTTTCCCCTTCAGATTTAATATTTTTGTGCTGTGACGTGCTCATAGAATCACAGAATTATTTGGGTTGTGGGGGACCTAAAGATCATCTGTTTCCACCCCCTGCCATGGGCAGGGACACCTTTCACTGTCCCAGGGTGCTCCAGCCTGACCTTGGACAGTTCCAGGGATCCAGGGGCAGCCACAGCTGCTCTGGGCAACCTCAGGGCCTCACCACCCTCTGAGTAAAGAATATTTTCCTCATATCTAATCTAGCCGTGCTCTTTCTCAGTTTGAATCCATCCCCCTCGTGCTGTCCCCGCATGCTCTTGCAAATAATCCCATTTGTTTCTAAGTGAGTGTGTCCAAGTGTTGACTGCCCACTGTCCTTTAATGCCAAATATTTTCTGGAAAAATGGCACTTGAGTGCCATAGGCATTTTTGTGGCAGTTTCCCCAGAACAGGAGCAGAATCTCTACGACTGGTGTGAAATATTTGTGTCTTACCCTTACTCAGAGCTTAGTTCACCCCAAGATGCCACAATTATCAGCTGTGCAACTCCCTGAGGATGTGGTCTTAGTTCTGCTGAGGGAAATAAGCAGCAATTTGAAAATCAGTATTTTGAAATGGAAAATTTCAGTATTGAAAAGGTTTTTTTTAAGATGGGGGAAAGGTGTAAAAGTTGATTTTATTTATCAAGTATGATCATTAATTATGAGTATTGTGTACATTGTCCTGTTATTACAGATTCTTGTCATGGAAGTTGCATCCTATGGTTCCGGGAATTTTCAAGTCCAAAGTTCCTCACAGGCAGGTTAAAGAGAATTCTTTGTCAGAGACGTGCTCTCCCCTGAAAGAAACTGCACATTCTGCTTTCTGGGTGATTAAGTATTTTGCAAAATGATTTAATTTAAAGTTTAATTTGAAAACAAACCGTTAGGTTTGTGCAAAGGCAGGTCTGCAGTGCAGCAGACACCTGGGGAGGTGATAGCTGTTCTCTGGTGGACTGGAGCCTGGCTGTGAGTAGTAAAATAAAATAGAGGTTGAACAAGTGACAGAAAAAAAGATATTTTCATTGAATAAAAAAAAAAAAAAAAAAACCACAACCAAAAAACTTTCACAAAATGCCACATTTCTGACAGAAATGCTGATTTCTCATTCCAGGAGCAGGGCATGGGTAAATTCAGGGTGCAGGGAGGAGCTGGAAGTGATGACTCTTGGTTATCCCAGCTATTTCTCCAAAGGTTCTTCAGCACATGTTCATTTGAAATTAGTTTTCTTGCAGTATTTCAGGTCTATAAATTGCTTCAATTAGCACTGCAAAAAAAACCCCTGGAGGATTGGAATTTTGTTACGTATTTTATTCATCAAACCTGAATGCAGGTGTTAAAATTCCTCACTGGACTGGATTTTTTGCTAAGGGCAATGAACAGCTTTGGAAAATTCAGTAAGTACCAGGTCACCAAAGGAAGCAGAGCATAAACTACACGAGATTATCTTGGAATAAGGAGTAAAGAAGGAACCACCTTAATCTTAGATTCAGGATTTATACGTGCATGACTTTTCCAGATGATATTAACCTTATAAATTCATAGCAATTAATACATTTCAGTCTTGAAACCCAAACGTTTTCCAGCTCCTTTGAAAATCCCATTTCTGTTGTCCTCGTCCCCTTTCCCAGTTCACCTTTCAACTCTAAATGCAATAATTTATTGGCAGCACTTTGGATTCCTAATAGTTGGTGCTTTATTCAGTGGCTCTGCAAGAAGGGCTGGGATAAAAATTTGGACTCAGGAGAGGATCCAGAGGTTTTTATCCACCTCGTGGAGGGGAGCCCTACATTCCTTCTTGGAGAGTTGCTCTTGAAGACATTTATAGGAAAAGCTAGTTGAAATTGTTAGGAAAGAGGAGTATGGCAAAGGGGGAAGGGACCTGAATCTCTGGAAAAAATTCTTTATGAAATGGCACCCAGTTTTGTGTTCCTTGTTTTCTCTCCTAACCTGTTTTAATCTTGTTTCAATTTCGTTTTAATTTGTTTTTGTGGTTGGGGGATGGTGGTAGTGGAGGTGAGTGTTTGACAGACAACAAATGGTGTAATGACAGTAATTAACATTCACAAAAGGTAATTCAGGTGGGAAAAAGCTCGGCAAGTCTAATAAATGTTTCCTCAGGAGAAAGCTGAGAGCTTCCTGCCTCTTAAGTTCTTGAGGGGAAATACACAGAGCACAAAAAGAAAACCCAAATCCCACTCTGGAATTTTCAAATTCCCCCCGGAGACTGGGCTCACAGATTACTGGTGCTATTAACGTGAGCAGAGCATCCACATCCCTGGAAATATTCCCTGGTCCCCATCACGCCAGGGGCCTGGAGCAGTCGGTGTCCTGCCGGAGCAGTTTCTGCAGGGACTGGGGACACTGTGCCCCTGCTCTGGGCTTCAGCTGCTCAGAGCTCCCAGCCTGCAGAGCCCCAAGGTTTTAAATGAGCTGCGCTGAGTGAGAGCTCTGAAATTGTGAGCGAAATAGAAATTAGGGAATGTTTCCTGTGCTCTGCAGAAGGCAGAGCTGGACGGGGGTGCTGGATGGGGTCTGATGCTCAGACAGCTTTTAGCAGGGCTGGTCCTGTGCTGGCTTGTACAAAGTCACCTCTGGTTGTCTGTTCTGGGCATGTCATCTGTCACAGCTGCTCTGTCTGCTGGCCACTGATGTCCTTTTGGACAGATTTATGTCACCCCTATCCCTGCACTGTGACCAATATCACAGGAAACAATGAAGGAAGCAGATGCACATTATTTCTTAATTATTATTACTTTATTGCCCTCTATAAATAATTTCTCTTTTTTTCCCCCTCCAAAACCAGGTTCCTATTTGTTTTCTTTTTTCCTTTTCTTGTTGTTACTCTAATGGGCTGTCTCAGCTCCACAGCCATCAGAAATCTTGGCTTGATGAGACTGCTATGAAACATTTAAAGATTTAAATTATAAACTCAGAGGGAGAAAATCAGTGATGCATGATTAGTTGAAAGTTTTAAACATAATAGTCGTATTTTTCATATGCACGTACAGAAATGGTTTATGTCAACTGTAATGTGATTTTTAATACATATTAATAGAGTCTGCAGCAATGTGGATGGTTTGAACACCTTTTGGCAGATGGCTGTGGTATTAGAGAATGCACAATATAAATTAGTCATTTAGGGAAAGAAAACAATGCTTGAGTGCTAGCGTTGGCTCTGCTCAGAGATGTCGTTCCAGCACATCGCTCCTGCAACCAGAAAGATTAGAAGCAGGATTAAATTTGCCAGGGAAATGAAATAAACGGACAGAGAAATTCCTGTGTCCGAAAGGAGCTCGCTGCTGTTACAGCTTGTTCACATCCCCGGCTGTGTCTCCATGGTTTAGCTCCTGTCCCTTCAGATGGTGCAAAGCCAAGGCTGGGGCTCAGTTCATCCCTGGGAGGGTTGGAGTGGAGCAGCATCTCCCACGTGGAGCCCCAGGTGTGCTGGATATGAGGGATGGAGCAGCTCTGCTGTGAGGAAAGGCTGAGAGAATTGGGATTGCTCAGCCTGGAGAAGGCTTTGGGATGACCTCATTGTGCCTTTCAGTGCCTAAATGGGCTCCAAGAGAGCTGGAGAGGGACTTTTACAAGGGCCTGCAGGAACAGGACAGGAGGGAACGACTTCAGACTGAAAGAGAGTAGGTTTTGGTGGGACATGAGGAGAAATTCTTCCTGGGAAGGCCCTGGCACAGGGGGCCCAGAGAAGCTGTGGCTGCCCCTGGATCCCTGGAAGTGCCCAAGGCCAGGCTGAATGGAGCTGGGAGCAACCTGGGCCAGTGGGAGGTGTCCCTGCCCATGGCAGGGGGTCAAACAAGATGGATTTTAAGGTCCTTCCCAACCCAAACCTTTCTGTGATTCTCTGTGGAAGGCAATAACCACTGTCTTAAAACTGATGTAAGACCTGAAAGAAGTTGATGGCTGAGCATTGTCTCCTTTTTGTTTCGTGCTGCTCAGAGAACAGAATTAGCCGGTGATGAATCTGCGAGTCCTGTAAGTGTATTCTACTTTCCAGGTAGTGGTCTGACAAATGGCAGGGATTTTGTAGGAAATCACTTTAGCAAACGCTAAAGGGCACTCATCTCTGAGCCAGAGTGCAGCAGCTGCTTGGGCAATTCATTGCTGTGCTCAGATTCCTAATCGAGGCGCTTGTTTGTAATTGCTCTGCCTGGTAACCCTGGCATGGCTGGGGCAGCCTAGAAAGAGATATTTAAAAGCAATCTGCATTTTCTCCCTTGGAAATCTTAAGAGCCTTTCACATTGCTTGAGTTTCCAACAGGAGAGGCAGTAGCTTTTGGCTTCTGCTCGATCAGGATGTTTGTCAGGGAGCTTAATGAGCTTTGTGCAGAGCGAGCGCTTTCGGAACATATGTGTGCAGCAAGGACCTCGCTGCTGCTGGCTGGGCACGCTGCTCCACAGGCAGCCTGCCTCTCCTGAGCCTTGGGGCATTTCAGTGTTTCCAGACACCCATCTGGAATTAGGGCTGGTCACCACTACATCGAGCTCATCCCTTTGAACGTTGCTCCGCGGCGAAGCCAAAGTAGGAAGGAATCCTAGCACAAACAACAAGATGTGAGCAAATTGCCTCTTTTTGCTGGATAGGGCTGCGTTTCCTCTGGAGAGAGAATGGTGCTCCAAACCTCTGCAGAGGAGCTTTGTGAGGTGAGGCGGTGGCTGATGTGAGAGCACAGTAACAGGCTGACAGGTTTGCACTGTGCTCTGACACGTCGTGTCAGGGTTGCTGGGGATGGAGCCGAGCTCCTTGCTGGAGATGCAGCAGTTGCAGATAGAGTGATGTGTAATTTACTGAGCTGCTTGTTAATTCTGTGAGGTGATGAAATCTCCTGGGCATATAATTACTACAAATGTTTACTTGACTCTACCACAGAGCTTGACATTATACTCCTCAAGTTTGTACCTCACTGAAATTGCGGCCTGGCTATAAAACGCCACTATTAGGCAGCAAAATATTAAAGAAGTATGGATGAGACTAAAGGCATTTTAAAAATGCTTTCTACGCCTTGGAATTACAACCATTCATCCCATCTCCTGCTGATTACACACTTTGTAATAGCTATTGTTTCCACGGCTGGGGTTTAATTTCCCTCAGCACGTTGGCAGCGCTGGTGATCTCAATAACAATCCTCCCAGCAAGGCTGCGAGGGCTGCGGGGAGGCCAGCGGGGAGCAGCCTGACTGACAGATGTCTGAAGCCTTTTTGTGGCTCAGGATTAGAGAAACGTTCCCAGGCAGACCTGTTGGAGCGGGTGATCCGTGGGATCCTGGCTCTGTCACCTGTAGGGGAGCTGGGGTGGCTTTGGGGTCAGGTAGGGGTGCCTGGGGGTGGAGCCTGGCGCAGAGGGAGTGCCAGATTTCTAACGAAATTAAAGCCACCCTCTCACTGTTCAAGGCTGAATTGCTGCTCAGGGGCTTTTCAGTGGCACAGGTCAGCCCCAGAGTGCAGGTATGTGTTTGAGATGAATATTTTGGGGCGTAGGGGCCACCAGCAGGTGCTGGGTGAGGCTCTGGGACACGTTCTGCAGCACCATTGCCATCTACACAGCAGTCACAGAATCACTGAGCTCGGAAAAGCCCTCCAGGACTAGAGTCCCAGCTGTGCCCCATCCCCACCCTGCCCCCAGCCCAGAGCACTGAGTGCCACATCCAGGTGACACCTCCAGGGGTGGGCACTCCAAACCTCCCTGGGCAGCCCCTGCCAATGCCTCTCTCCCAGGTCTAACAACAGATGAGCCACACTTTGCACCAGCCTGGATTTTTCTGGAGTTCTGGACTGTCCCTTTGGATAGGGAGAAGTGGTGCTAGAGACAACATCCAGCTCCTGGGAGGGTTCCTCCTCACCTGCAGACTCCTTTCAGCAGCCCTGGAGCTGACTTTGCAGCGGGTGAGAGCCACTCCCAGACTCTTGGGATGCCCAAACTTGTCCTGGATTATAGAGTCTTAAAGTATTTGTTGAAAACACTGATTTCTTTGAGTGAGAAAGTGGTATCCCTTGGGCCCAACAAGCTTCTGTGAACCTATTTAAACATTAGCCAAGTTGAGAATGAAAACAAATTTCACTCTAATAAAGCCAAAGTTGCAAAATTAGAAATGCTGTTATTACGAAAGAAAAGCAGACAAAATTAGGAAACAGAAACTTCATGTGTACCTGGATTAGGAGCTGCTGAAGGCACTACCTCCAGAGGAGGAATCTTGTTTGTCTTTGGTGAGTTCAGCCTGACAATTGCTCAGATTTTGGGGAGGTCTCTTGGAGGTGGAAGCCCACCTGTAGATTTCACTCTTTATTTTTTAATTTTCTGGCTGCTCCATAATGTAAGAGGCATTTTAGAACAGCTCTCAGGCTTCCCTGATTCCTGCACTGATTTGAAGGATCTGTGTGTGTTGTCAGCTTGGATTTACCTGCCTGGTGCCCAGGAGAGTGCCAGTGACCTTGGTTTATGGTGAATGGATCTGAGGGAAGCAGAGGGAATGAGGACACTGCTGTTTTCTGCTCCTCTCGGGAAGCACACAGCATTGCACTTCTTTGGTGATGTAAGTGGGCATGTAAATCATATTAATAAATCCCCCCAAGAAAGATTTTCCTGAGATAGGGAACAGAGAGTGGCCCCAGCCCTGTTTTTCTTCACCAGTTGCTTCTATTACTGGAAAGGCAGCGAGGTGTTGTGGTGCATGAGTAGAATTTGACAGGTTTCCCATGGAAACAGAAGATCAGATTTTTATTCCTTCTTTGCCAGTGAAGCTGATGTCAGTCAGGAGCATCTGTGCTGTCCTCAGGGGATACACCCCGGTGTAGATCGGAATAAGTGAGGGCTGAGTCCTCCTGAGCCCGTGTACTGAATAGTTTGTACAGTCTTGTCTGCCTTAATGTATGTTATTTATATATATTTTAAAAAATTGCTTGGTGGTATGAAACTACTACTTCTTTTTGAAATAAATTCCCGCTGTGGCTCCAGCCTGGGGAGTTCAGGCAGGTTTGAAATACTCTCAAATGCAGATTTTGCTGCTTTGCTCTCCGATCCCCCCAGACTGCCATTGCCATGGCAGGGTCCCCAGTTCCCTGCTCGGGGTTTTGAGATCCAGACTCTCTTTTATTTCTTCCCCAGTGAGTTGCTGTTCCGGCCTCATAAATTCTCCCAAGTCCCTGTGCTGCCTGTCTCTGCACAGCACTGATCCCTGCTCAGCTGCATTCCCAGATTTTGCCAGAACCATCCCTCTCCCAGGATGTTCCCCTGCTCATGGATGTGGAACAGCAGCTGCTGCGAGGCCCCAGCCTCGTGTGGTGCCTGCTCTCATTTCCTCATGTGCTCCTCTCGCTGCCTCCTGCTTCCTGAAACCTCCCTCTCTCCATCTCGGTTTCACAGGCCAAGTCCTGTGCTCCTCTGTGCTGCTGCTTCTCAGCACTTTTATCCCTCCAGCCTCATGGAATCACAGAGTTGTTTGGCTTGGAAGGGACTTAAAAGCTCATCCACTCCTGCCATGGGCAGGAACTCCTTCCACCATCCCAGGCTGCTCCAAGCCCCAATGTCAGCCTGGCCTGGGACACTGCCAGGGATCCAGGGGCAGCCCCAGCTGCTCTGGGCACCCTGTTCCAGAGGGTACCCTGTACCCTCACAGGGAGCTCATCCCTTGCTGCTTCCTCATTTCTGCATGGAGGGGGACCCCGAGTGTCTGTACCAGTTGTTGAAACAGCTTTGCTCAAAAAGCTTTGAATGTTTTGTTTCCCTTTTCTACCTCCAGTGTCAAACTGGCTCTAGTGAAGAGTTGTGGTTGAGTTTTTTTCACACTAACTTGGCTCTGCTGTTTCCAGTGTGGAATCTCAGTCACACCTGGACCAGGTAAAAATGAGTCAAGGCACATCTGCTTTATGAAACATCAGTTGGAGCTTTTCCCCAAGCAAGTCAAGCCTTTACTGGCACTGGGTCGAGCCAGTTGCCTTTAATGCTGTTCCCAGCGTTACCTGCTGGGAGAAACAGAGGGAACAATTCTGTGCACATCCGTGGCAGAGCAATCCCAATGCTTCCCTGATCCTGGCTGGGAAATACCATAAAGCATCCCACAGGCATTGCTGGACCTGACTGCTGACTAGGAAGAAATTCTGAAAGCAACAAGTGTGTAGGAAACCTGTTTGAAATCCATATTTCTCAAGAATTCTCTCAATCACTTCATGAAACTCACCTCCATTTCCTGCCTCTGTGTAAACCTGCTTAGTATGGGTTGTGATATCATTTACCTGATCTACTCCTCTGTAATTGGTGGGAGACAAGGGGAAAAAAAACGAACCAAAAATCTCTTTATGAAATGCTCTGCCAATTTACCATGCCATAAAAGAGATATGCCATAGTTAGTACTAAGGTCTAATTATGTAAATGACATAATTTAATAATCATTATTAAATCCCAGCAAGCCTTATTTCTTTTCCTTATTGTTGATGGTTGTCCTTGATAGGAAAATGTCACGATGTCTATCATAAAAATTAATTTTTGTGGGGATTTCACACCATTGCAGGGGCTGGGAGGGCAGGAGGCCTCGCAGGCGAAGGCGGAGGCTGATTCCTCTTATCTTTGCAAGAACAAATGTGGTCCACAAGGAGAGCAGGGAAGGGAGAGAAAACTCTCACAGCAGCAAATATTTAATTAAAAAAAGCTGCTTGGGCCAACTAGTTGTGGCAGCAGCTGCTTAAACAGAGATCTGTCCTCTAAATAACTTCAGCTAAATAAAGGGAGGAAAAGGAGAGTGGAGAGGAAAACTCTAAGGGCCTGTGCTGTAATTGCAGAAGTGGGTTTTATTTTTGCATTTTGGTGTCTTCAGCAGCCATGAGCTCCTTCTCTGCCTGTCTGGAAAGCCAGGATGCTTCCAGTTCAGGGAGTTTTTCAGAGAGGAGGGTGTCAAGAAAACCAGTGCATCACCTGCTGCCCGTGTTTGAGGTGTATGAGGTCTCACGAGGAAGGCTTTTGTGGCACACAGAATAAAGCAGAGTTTGGTAGGTACTGAATTAGCTCTTTTCTAGCTAGGAGAGGTAGCTGTGTGTGCAGCAGGGCTGGCCTTGTGCCCTCTTGCCAGGGGGCTGCCCCAGCTGTGGGGAGTTTTCTGCCTTTAAGATCAGGTATTAATATTAATATCACTCCCAGTGAGTTCCCTTTGCACCTTCTGGATCTGCCACATTGTGACCTGGACTTCTAAAGGGTTCATGCCATTAATTTAACATGAAATGTTATTTATAATAACACAGTCCCATTTTTTGGGGAGTACCTCAGAGCACCCCATGGGCTGCAGTTCAGTGCCACAATAAATGTTGTTTGACCAAGCAGTTGGACTGGGCAGGATAAAGGAATGTGAGGTGTCGGTGCCTGGGCTGTGTCAGGAGAGCTCTTTGAAATGCTCAGATCCATAAGGAGTAAATCCATGAGTCTCTTCCATGCTCTGGGGACATTTCCAGGTTGCAGGGAAACGGGAAGGAGCAGAAGTTAAGTCAGAGGTATTTGAGAGACAAATGTATGGAAGGCCTTGTGCATGACTGGCTCCTCTCTGTGATATTTTTAGGGGGGCTTTAGGCACTTTGTGGTTAGTCTTTATAAGAAGCATAATTAATTTCTGTGAGATAATGATTAGAGGTCACTAAGTTTATCCATGATGTGCCACAGATGAGATATAAACAATTTGACCAACAGTACTGACAGTTTCTTCTTTAATTCTTCTTTTAAGAAGGCAGCAGAGCAATGTCTGTAGGAGCTCTGGATGAAGTCTGTAGTGCAGTTTTCTTGCATGTGGCATGGAAAGAACTTCTCCCACTGTGCAAACCATTGATTAGAGCAACATTTCTGCAGGTGGGCTGGGGAGCAAAAGCCACCCTTGTTCTGAAGAACTTGGTGCTGTGGACAGAATGGGCAGTGCAGTCCTGGTTCTGCCTGTTTGACATTCAACATGAAGCTTCCCCTTGCAGTTTTACATAACTTCAGCAGATTTTAATTGTTTAGGCAGAACTTTCCACTCCTGATATTTGCTTGCTGTACTTCTAATTTGATTTTATTTACTTTAATTTCCAGCACGGTGGAGTGGAGTTTTTTCCAAAGCTGGGGGATGATAATGGTGGGTTTGTGCTCAGTGTTCAGAAAGTCACATCATGGGGAACCAGCAGCAGCTGCAGCTTTTGAAACAAAGATTTCATATTCGCTGGTGGGGTTCAGGTGAGTGGATTTTGCTGTTGCCGTGGAAAGAAGAAAACAAAAGTAAAGAAAAGCAGGCACCTAAATTGCCCTCTAGTTATCGGGCACTTCCTCTGGGTTGTTTCTAAACCTTCCTGTGTGGCCTTGGGAGATACTTTACCAACCCCTCACCAGCTGAGGGAATAGATTTAGTTTCACCCAATTTCCTTCAAAGTGTTTTTCCCTGGCCTCTGGGTAAAGAGGTAAATCATATTTTTCCAAGCAATCATATTTTCCCGAGGCTTTTAGGCTGTTTGAACAGTGTGTTTTGCTGCCTGTGTTGCTTCCTCATTGTTTCCTGCTCAGCCACCTGGCTGGAGTCAAATTGTACCTCTAAAGATCAACTGTGCCTTAAAATACACCCTGGGCTTGTGATGTGCCTGATGAAACCTCTCCTGTGATCACCTGAAGGCACTGCACTCACTGACAGCTGCTTCTCTGCATCCTGCCACTGCTGAAAGGGATGATGAATGTGGATCCCGAGGAGACAGAAGCAGAATTACGGAGTCTCTTCCCTTTCTTTCGCAGCTACAGTAGATATATTCAATATATTGTCAGCCCGCTGTCTTCAGTGTGGTTGATGGATGTTTTGATTTAGTGACTTAGAAAAAAAAAGGCATTAATGGAGAAAAGCAACTGTTGCAGCAAGAAAATCATTGGGGTTTGCAGTGTTTTGAATGATGCTTTTCCCTTACAATGGTAAAACCACTGGAGCAAGTGCAGAAAATTGCTGCTGTGCTCAGAAATAATCCTCACCTTATCAACAACTTGATTTCCCTGAAAGCTTTGCCAAAAAACATTTCCATTAACAGAAGCTATAGGAACAAAATGATGACCAGATAAATTGCATCATTATGCTACGCAGGAGAATGTCTCAGGCACTCCTGGTATGATTCTGAGCTCTTTCCTCCCTGGAGATCCTGACAAAATTTGTCCCATCTTCCTCATCAGTCTGTAAAAATGAGCTCCTAAAAAATGCAGATGAAACAAGAGTGTCTCCCCTGGGTGGGCTGGGCTACCGAAGGTGTGTTTTTATTCAGGCTTATTGAGGGTTTTGTAGAGCTGGGAAGTTCTTCATGGAAAAAGGAAACTGCTGTAGATTCCAGCTGGAAACAGGGAAAGTAGGAAATGCAGAATCAGGATGAATTATCCATGCATCTCTAGTGCCATCCTGTTTGCTCAGGTACTCAGATTCCTAATGCACAAACTGGGCCAGATCCTACAATTATTGCCATAAATCAGTTCCTGTGGTGGTATTGCCTTGGCAGACTGCAAGTGCCACTGGATCCTCCTGTAGAATCAGACCAGGATTCCCAAACTGAGAGATGCTGCTCCCTGCCCAGACAGGCGCATCAGGATTTCAGAGTGGTGTGGGTGGTGTTTTACTTGTACCCTTAAACACTTCCATGCAGGGTCTGTGTGAAATCACTACACTGCACCTGACTTTATTTTCTTTTTTTCCTAAGTAATCCTTTGTATCTCTGGCAACTCAGAAAATGTTGGAAGCTTAATGGCCTTGACTTATTGGGAAAAGCAAGTGTGGAGAGATCCTTCAGGAAGCTGAAAGAGCTAATCTGTTATTACACAGAAGGAGGAGAATCAGAGGCAGGCAGAGAGTACAGAGCCTGCTTGCTGTGAAACTCTGTGGTCACGAGTCACTGGCTGCAATTTAAATTAGGAACACGAAGTGTCCTGGTGACTTTCCTTGCCATTGTGCTGAGATGCAGGGTAAAACTGAGAGAGGAGATTTGCTGCAGTTTTGGGGTCAGTTTTTCTTGGGATTTAAGATTTTTTACGTGTGAAGCCTGCCAGGATATTTTCTCTCGAGGTCTTAGGAATACACTGAGTATCTCTGGAGTTCTTGAGGCAGAGGAGCTTCCCCCAAGTCCCCGAGGCAGAGAAGCTCTGAGTGTGCATTTTTCCTGGCACAGATGGAGCAGGGAGCTCAGATTTAGGGGGTTTGATATCTGATAGTATCAGTGCCAGTCATTGCCAGTGTTGTACATTGTGGGTGAATTCACCTGCCTGGGATGCAGCAGGAAAAGATGATCCTTGACGATTGTGTGAGTAATAGCTGTTTTCTGCTGTTTATAGAGGTAATGAATTTGCAATTAAATCCCCTTTTTCGCCCTGTTTATGTTGTCGCCTCATTACCAGCACAGGGAGCTCTCCAGCAAACACAAACCCAGCTGTGAGAATCACTAACACCAAGCGGAGCCCTCTGTGCCCCGCAGTGGTTTCTGCCACTGTCAGGTGATTTTCCTGGCACTGGGGTGGTTCCTGTGCCTGGAATAGAGCCCATCAGGGGCTGGGTGTGTAAATTTTCCCTCCTTTACTACCTGAGAGAGCGCAGGGCTCCTCTCGGGCAGAATCCCGAGGAGCCCTCGGCTCTGCCTTTGGAGTGTGTTTTGTGCTGTTCTCCCCGAGCTTTCTGCTGACTGAGCAATCTCATTAGCCCGAGGCCTGCCAGAGCTCTGCCTGGCACATCCCTGCCCACGTTTCCCAGTCAGCAGAGCTCTCCTGGCTTTCTGTGTGCCAAGGATGTGCTCCAGGCAGGAGCTGGAATGGCTCGGACTGGCTGTGGCAAGTGCTGGGTTCCAGGAGAGCCTTTCGGGGGGAGGCAGGGCTGCTTCAAGGACGTGTTGCTTTACTACAACTCATGTTCATTTGTATGAACAGGAGAAAGCTCATGATTTTCCCATTATTATATGTTTTGAAAGAGGCAGGATGAGCGTACAAAAGAAGCAGGCACCTTTGCAAATTCGTGTCGAAATTTCGGAGAATTTGCATCACCTCTGTTGGCAGAGGCTGTCATTGGCAGTCTCATCTGAGCACGAGCTGCTTTCCTTTCTTTTCCTTTCCTTCCCTTTGTGTCTGGCTGCTACAGCCTCATCCCCATCACCCCACCTGCTGCTGCCCTTTGCTTTCTGCTTCATGCTTGACCTATGAGCTGCAAAGCTAATGGCTGTTGAAAATTTCAATTAATATAAAACTAGTTTTGGCCAGAAATGTGCTAAACTCGTTTAGGCGTTGTAGCATCTCAAGGAAATGCAGAATGGCAAAAGCCTCAGTTGAATTTTTAACTTTCAGGTGTGTATGCAAAGCTCAGATCTGGGCTGGTTGGTGACCAGCAAGGAGGATGATGGTCCCTGTGTGTTTGTATGTCACGACATTCCTCTACTACAGCGTTGTCTCCTTGTGCTGGAATAATTTCTGTGTCGTCATTGGTTAAAAAGGAACGATGGGTGGCCAAACCTTCAGGTGAAGGGGATAAGCCAGACACACGTGGGGGGATTAGGCTGCTCTTACATCTGTAAATGTGCATATGTAAAGCCAGAATCTTATTTTATGGTGACTTGTACAGGAGTTATGCAAAGTACACTCTATTGTGCAGTGAAGGAATACAGTCTAAAATTTCAGCATGGTACTTTTAATTCCACTCTAAACACCTTAGAAACTTGCTAATTAAATACTTGTGGGTTTCTCAGAAGTCTGCAAAACATCTCCACAAGCAATTTGTGCTGCAGGATGTGGTACATGCACCTCGAGTACACTACATTAAATCCAGATTCTCCCCTGAAAGAGAGGTTGCTGCCACAGTAGAACTGGAAGAAGGCTTAGAGGAGATGAATGTAAAAATATGGATTAGTTCTTGCTCAAGTAAAGACTGTGTCTAGAGACCTAAACTTGTCTGACACAGGGGCTGCTGTAGTGGCCCAGTAGTCCCGGTGCTCAGAGCTGCTGCCCAGTTAACCCAGTCCAAAAATGAACTGAAGATGTAGCTGTTCTATGTGCAGTGAGGATGGGCAGGAAGCAATTTATTGAAAGAAAAAGACACTTAAATTTCTGGAGGAGAGGCCTGCTGGTGTTAAAGAGCAGATCTGCCTCAGAAACTCCCCAGACAACTGCAGGAGGACAGAGGATTTCTGTTCTCCCTCTGAGCCAGAGCCACTGTGGGGTCACCTGGTGTCCCGTTTCCCTGCTGCTCTCTTCAGATCAATGCAGATGTTGGTGTTTACTCACATGTTTAAGAACATCCATAAAGGCAGAATTTGCTGCAGGTTTGTGTGCTGCTGCTGGAAGGAGTGACCACGAGGCTGATTGTCTCAGTGTACTGGGAAGTGCCATGTCCATAGTGTCACCACTAGAGTTTAATGAGGTATCCATCATCAGCAGGGGCCCATCCACAGCTCACATTCATTCCTTTGGCCATGAAGAGGCTAAAGCAGGTATTGATTTCCACCCTGGATTTTCCTGGGAGTCTTTATTGTGAGTGCTGCTCAGAGGCATTTTGAGGTTCCAGCAGAGCAGGTCTGATGAGGCTGGCAAACTTGGGCTCCTGAGTGTCTTTGCAGGTTACAATCCACATTTCTTCAGCTTTCCATCCCTGTGGGTGTGTAAAAGTCATGCAAAGCTTTAAGAAATGTGGTCCTTGTACTCAGCGCTTCAGCTGCCAGATGGACAAAACCAGTTAACTCTCCCAGGTGCTGGGCCATTATGTGGGCAGAGAGATGACCAGGAGAAATCATTTATTGCTGGCTTTTAGACCATTTCAGAGCATGGGGTGTGATCTGATGAGACTTGAGGGGTTTGCACTTCAGGATTCTGCTGGGAGCAGCAGGGAGCAGATAAGGGGAGTATTTGTGAGAATGCATAACCCGTGCTGGCTGCCTTTTCCTGGGGTCACACACTTGGATTCCAAGATTCTCGTCCACCTCCTGCTGCCCCTCAGCTCAGGGTAGATCTCCAACAGAAGCACCAGAAACTGAGTTTCCACAGTATCAGCACAGGCATCAAGCTGAGCCGTCGGTCACAGCTGGGGACAGCAGGACCATCTGTCACCTGCCCAGCCCACAGCTGACCTGCTCTCCCACACAACCTGGCCTCCCAAATCCCTTATTTATTCCTTAAAACTTTGGCCCAGGGAAATTAATTCTATTGCAGTCTTTATTGAATTGAATGTTTTACTGCTACGTTGTGCTACAGCCTCGTGTACGTATTTCTTTTTTGATTATATTCACATTTTTAGAGTGGTTTTTCAGTTTGGAAGCTGATAGACTGATGGATTACAAAATTGGGAAGGTGCAATATTTTCAATCATAGTTGAAACACATAGATTTTGTGAAATAATGCTGAAGTTGTGTAACTACACTGAAAACTTTTCCTTTAGATGTGCTGTCTGATAATGTTTATGAAGTCCTTGGCAGGATAAATAGTGCATAGACTTTTCTCACTAAACGTCCTGAGCATGGAATTGCATCTAAAACAGAAATATCTCTGTGCCTGTTGTGTGCTGCAGTGTATTTGGAAATACTTTGCCACGGAAGGAAGAGCAGCTTTCTGATTTGGGTGATTATTTTAATCACCTCCAGCATATGCATCATGGGCTGCTTTTTTAAGAACTGACAACATCCCAAAATAAGTGATTGGGGAAGAGTCAAGTGAAGGTTATCCTCTCCCTGGTACTGACAGTGGGATATCAGAAAGCTTTTAGGGGAAAAACAATGGGTAACATTGACACCTGAACTACAATGGGGTCCTTAGGAATATTCCCTCTCTTTTCCAAACTCCTGAGTGACTCTGCACATTGGGAGGTTTTCAGGGGAAAAAAAAGGATCTATAGCTGCATAAAAACTGGTGCTGCAGAAAACCAGTACATTTAGAGCAGAAATCTCCACCTCTCCCAGCTAACTGCTGAAGTAGGGAGAAGAAGGCTTTGCAGTGGAGCCCCTGTGTTCTGCAGCACTGAACTCACCTTTTCCTACATTAACAATTCCATGTGGAATCATTAAACAACCAAACTTTTATTTTTTCTTACCAGAAAGCAATTTTTTTCCCCCGAGTTTTTTCCTGTTGTTCGATAACTGAGGCCACATGGGAGGCTGTAATTTCTAATTGCAAATATTTACCAGTCCTGTAACATCCATGTCACTGAGAAATTAAACCTGGTTCTAGCTAATGAAAAGCTTAGCCAAGGGTTGCACCAGTGTTAAGCTGCAGGGATCCATTACTTTCCTCAAGGTTTGTGCTGTGCAGGATTTAAACAAGGAATATTTGAAGAGAGAACCAAAGAGCTGAGGTTGATGCCATATTTAGTAGTGCATTATAATTTCTCTTGGAAGTGGTAGACCAGTAATCTGGGAATTTTGGCTGTCATCCTGCTACTATTTATGAGCAATTTTAATGCAGTAATTACATGTAGGGAAAATTGTTCGCTAGGTTGATGAGATAAATGGGAATTTAATTTTTTTTTCTTGTTTGGTTGTCCAATGTTTTTATGACATACTTCTGGAAGAAGGGGATATAATAAAAGAATCTGGAACTCCATTGCTCCTTGGAAATACTGATAGTTTGAAAGATTTGCTCAGTGCAAGTTAAAGGCAGCTCATTAAACAAAAAAATGAGCTGTCCTTAGAGCAATCAGTATTTACTATTAACTGAACAGTACAGTAAATAATGAATTGTAGGTAAGGAACTACAGATAAGTATTTGCAGTGAATTCAAATTACTTGACTTAAGCCTGAGGCAGAGAAAAGCAAATAGAAGGATAGAAAGAGAAGGAGAAGGGGGAAAGAAGAAGGGAGAGGAGGGGTTGCAAATGTAACATTTGTTGTAGCAATCCGTTTTCCTTTGTTGCGCAAAAGAAAGGTTTTCTTGGGCAAACTGGTGCCCCCATCCCTGGTGCAAGTGGAGCTTGGTCTCTCTACCTGAGAACAAAGGAGGATGTGGAATTCCTGCGGAAAAGGAGAAGAGAAGGCTTGGGGGAGACCTTGCAAATTTTTTCTAGTACCTGAAGAGGGGTTACAAGAAGTCTGGAGAGGGACTTTGGACAAGGGCCTGGAGTGCCAGGACACAGGGAATGGCTTCCCACTGCCAGAGGGCAGGGCTGGATGGGATATTGGGAATGAATTGTTCCCTGTGAGGGTGGGCAGGCCCTGGTCCAGGGTGCCCAGAGCAGCTGGGGCTGCCCCTGGATGGATCCCTGGAAGTGTCCAAGGCCAGGCCGGACACTGGGGCTGGGAGCAGCCTGGGACAGTGGGAGGTGTCCCTGCCCATGGCAGAGGTGGGAGAAGATAATTTTTAAGTCTCCTTCCACCCCAAACCATCCTGTAATTCTGTGAAAAGCAGGACCCTGGGCCTGACCCAGCTCTGAAAGCAGGGCTGATGTTTTTTCCAAGGTCAGGATTTTGCAAGTGGGTCCCTGGCACTCTCCTAGCCCAAGGACAGAGCTGTGCCCTGGCACCAGCGAGACCGAAAGCTGCCCACGGCTGCCAAGTGCCTGCACAGCTCCCTCAGTCATTTCTCCAGATTACTTAGGCAGCGAAATCGTTCACTTGCTAGGAACTGGCACACGTTTTGAAGTTTGGGTTTGGAGTTTAATCATCGTTGGAGTGGGAGATTGTGCTGCCTGAAGTTCGGGTGCGTGGCTGCGTCTGAAGCCAGGATGGATGGGCTGCCCGGGGATATTGCTCCTTAGGGAGGGGGCTCGGGGTGTTTTGGGTGCTGGAGGTGAGAGGGAAGGTTGGGGATTTAATCAGGATCTCTGCAGTTTCACCTGAGGCCTGGTGGGACTGCCAAAGACGTGACAGGTTTCCTAAAGGCATAAAGCTTGGCAGCCCTGCCTAAATGTCACCTTAAAAAGGTGAAGAGCTTGGCCCAGGTCTCTGCAGGGCGGGCGTGCCTCACCTGGCTGCCTGCTGAGCACCAGCACTGCCCAGAACAGGGCACAGAGGGGGGACCAGTGAGTGGGGCACAGCAGGGCAGGTGTGTATGAAGTGTTGGCATTCCGTGACCGCTGTCACAGGCAGGATATTGCCTCTGCTGCTCCATCAGGGATAATAGACATGGGAGCAGGAGGCCTATCCTGCAGGGAGGTTGGCACCCAGGTAGATATCCCTACAAAGAGCCCCTTGCTTGAGTTACATCACCCCAGGACTGCTCCTTGTTGTGGAAACCCCTCGGGAGAAACCAGCCGAGGTCCAGCGCTGCTGCAGGGGGGTTTCCAACTGGAATTATCTGCTGGGTGTGCACAAGTCCATCAGTGCTGGTTCCCCCGTGCTGCCTGCTTCCAAATGCTGGTGCTGTCAGCCCCCAGCATTAGTATTCAAGCCAGGGTACAGGAGTGAGGTGCTAGACAGGCCGACTAATTACAGCAGCCTGCAGAGGCAAGTCGGGCTGAGCCACATGATGAAGGATATCCTGCTTACGTGGAATGCTGCTGCTTTGCTCTGGCACTTCATTAAAAAAAATAAGGGAAAAAAAATAAGGTGTGAGCTAATTGGTTTGGTTAAGGAATCGAGCTGTGCTCTTGTTTTTTTTCTTGAATTTAATCTGAATTTATACAGTGCTTTGTGATACTCATCTGAAACAAAACTTGCTGTGACCTTAGCAAGCTGCACAGCTCCTGTAATCCCAGCTCCCCTGCCTCTGGCTGGCATCCTGACCTGCCTGCTCCTGTCCCCAGAGCTGTCAGCAGATGGGGGAGAGGAGGCTCTCTCTGCCACCAACGTACCATCTGCAGGCAGGCAAGGCTGGTCAGGTTTTTTATGAGCCTAAATTGCAATTCTGCATCCAGAGGGTTTTCTGTCAGAGCATCTGTTTTACTGCCCATGACACAGATCTGGGGCTGGGCGTGTGCCAGGAGCAGGTGAGGAGGGGGACAGCCCCATCCTGCAGTGACAGCAGCCATCAGGTGGCTGCTGGCTGGGGCTGCTGCGTGTCCTGTGTGTCCCCTATGCTGTCACACAGCCAAGGTTTGGGCAGGCTGAGCTTTGGAAAGCTCCACTGCTCACAAGTCAGAGCCAGGAGAACTCAAACTGAGGGAATATCGACTGCCACAAACAGAACTACTGGTGTTGCCTGATTCTGGCTGATTTACACCCAGGATAGCCTGGGGGTACCAAGCTGAGCCTGTCCCTTGTCCCTGTCCCCTCCAGTGCCCTTCTGCAGAGCGGGGCTCTAAGCAGATTAGTCAGCTTCTTCCATCAGCAAATACTCCAGGCCTAAGATACTTAAAAAACATCTGGTTTTTAGCCTCATTTCTAAACAAATGAGGCTTATGTGATTATAGTGTCTGTCGCTTGCCCCTCGTTGGCCAATTTCAATCCTCAGCCGGGGATTTTAGTCTCACAGATGTGAACTTCCAGGAAGTTTTCGTGGGCTGGTGGCCGTGTGAACAGAACTCATCCTGGAGGGAGGGCTACAGCACAACTCGGTGTTGATGTTAGAGGGAATGTGCTGGGGGGAAGGGAAATCTCTGTTTGTAGGGATAAGCAGCCATGGGGAGAAAACCCCCGTGGACTGGAGGGTGTGGGCTGTGTGGCTGAGCTCTGCCTCTGCTCCAGCTGTGCTGGGCAAGCACAGCCATCCGCAGTGCCACCTCCTGCTGTCCCCGCATGCCGACTGCTCCTGTGACCCCGGGATTGCTTTTCTGATCCCTGGATTAACGGGGTGGGATGTGCAAAGATACAAGAGCTGTGTGTGAGGCAGGCTCAGCTTGGCAGGGGATGCCCTGGTGCAGCTCTGCCTGTGGGCTCGCTGCCGTGGAGCAGAGCTGGCCACGCCGTGCCAGGCTGGGCTGCCTGGTCAGTCCATGGCTCCTGCCCAGTGGCCTTGTCTTCAGAATTGTTCTTTCAAAGTTATCCTGACAACTGAGGTCTAAATTCTCCTGAGACTGATGTCCCTTAGCACTGTTAGAGGGTGCACAGGTAAACACAGCTTGTGCTGGTTAGTAATTCACTCAGGTACCATAGATGAAGTTGGTGACCGGAATCCTCTGTGCACTCACTTTTGCAGAATCCCAGAATCCCAGATTGGTTTGGGTTGGAAAGGACCTTAAAAATGATCTTCTCCCACCCTCTGCCATGGGCAGGGACACCTTCCACTGTCCCAGGCTGCTCCCAGCCCCAGTGTCCAGCCTGGCCTTGGGCACTGCCAGGGATCCAGGGGCAGCCCCAGCTGCTCTGGGCACCCTGAGCCAGGGCCTGCCCGCCCTCACAGGGAAGGATTTCTTCCTGTTTTCTTTTTTTGTTTGTTTGTTTGCTTGCTTTTTTATCTAAATCAGAATTCTCTCTTTTACTTTGCTGTGAATTTTGCTGTGAATTTCACTTAAATGCTCTTTTATGGCTGAATCTGTCCCCTTTTGCAGATACACAATATTTTTGCCCTGTAATTCAGAACCTAAGGATGTCTAATGGAATGTGTAAAAGCCACATAGAGTAGTTCTGGGACTGGGGGGGAAAAGCAAAGGTTTTCTGTTCTGGTTCCTAATAATGAACTAAATTGGATTTTGTCCTTCTTTGAGCATAAATGAAAGCTAAAAGACAGATGAGATTTATGAACAAGGCCATTAGTGCACCAAATCTCTCTCATTAGATCTGTTACATTACTTTTCAACTTACACAACTCTCATTAGAAAAATTTATGAACTGGAATGATTACAAATACACCATATTCTAAACCATCCCTACTTTTAATTGTCAAACAGCAAAAAAAGAAATAATTATACTTCTGTGCTACAATAGAGCTGTACTTTTGTGCATGTATTTTTTTGGTAGAATTTAAATAGAGGTTGTTTTTGAAGCCAGGGGGTTGGGGCGAGAGGAAAATGGACCATTTAGTGCAATTTAGCTGCAAACCTGAAAAATTGCTTTAATTTTATAACTGTGGCAGCCCCAGGTTGATATTGCAGGCTAATACTGCTGTTTGTTCTCCTCACCAGACTCCCACTTTCACATCCCTGTGCCTGATTTGAAGTGACAGTGAGTGGAAGCATAAGGTATCTCTCATTCTGTTTGGACTCCTTGTTTACAGAAGAGTGATGGAGATGCTATTAAGCACAAAAGGCATCACCATATGCCTGTTTTTCTTTGTATTGAGTTTGGCAGCAGCTATTGAAATACCATTATCAGGTGAGTTGTAGCTATTTGCTGTGCACTTTGCTGTTTTGTTTGGTGTTCCTTTGCAGCTATCCCTGAAGGAAAAATATTAAATCTTCCTTTCCAGTTGTGTTCCAGTTGGAGTTTAATCTCGCCACAATGTGGCCTTTGGGAGATTCAGGTCTGATCAAAAGCTAAGCTGCCCTGTTTGGGCCTGCCTAAATGGAGCAGTAAAGCTGTCCAATAACACCTCTCTGGTGTTTGCCATCCAACACAACGCTGAGCTCCGAGGGTTTGGGTTTGCCCTCCACTTCAATTCCTCATTTTGGCTCTGAATCCCCCTGAAGCTTGTTTGATGTGCATATACCCTCCTTGCTTGTCGTGCAAGCTGCCATTCCAGCCNAATAATAAATCTAGGCTCTTTTCAGGGTCTCAGAGTAGGACATGGGCCAGTCCCAGGGCATCCTGTGGATCTGCCAGGAGCTCTTAGCACTCTGGAGCCTGCCAACAGCCCTGGCTGCAAAGAGGAAGCCATACAAGCAGCTTTATAGGATATTTTTTGTAAAACTATCCAAATTTGCATTGGGAAGTAGAGGTCTCTTGTTTTTTTTTCAGGAAGGAACTGCAGTGGCTCCTTGTGTTTCATTTAAGCTAAAGTGGAGCTGTGACTGTAAAGCACAGGACAAACTCTCTGGGCATCCACTGCTTTTATGAACCTACCCCAGGGAACCACCTAACCCTTAATTAGCTGTAATGAAGCATTTTATATTATAATAAAAAGTTATTTCTGATCAGTGAAGCTGGTGGGCTTGGAAGCATTCAGCTTTGAGGCCATGTGATATGACAAGACACCACATTTCACTCCAGCTTTGAGCTCCCTGGACTTAAAGCAGCACCCAGTGAGCATTTTAATTCTCTTTGTGGCTGTTTATAACAATAGGGTGATCCTATTATCCCAGCTCCACTGCAGGGAACATTCTCCTTCCTCTGTTACTCAGACTTTTGTAACACTTTAATTCCCTCAGAAAAAAACAGAAAAGTTAGTGCAGCCTCCATGCAGCTGCACCCTGGGGCAGGTATTAAACCAGCCTTGCAGTCCATGGGTTTTCCTGGCAATTTTATCCAGGGTGGAGGCAGCAGTTTGTACCTCATGTGTGTGCATCTGTATCTGGATTAAATCCAGTCACTGACTTCACCCATGGATAGATTTGCCAGGCCCCAGCCCCGTGCTTTGGCTGCAGCTCTGGCGTGGTCCCAGCTCCCTCTGCCCTGGGTGGGTTTGGAGGGGAAGGGGGGTGGGCACTGTCCCTCTGCCAGGCCCTTCTTTGGGCCCTGAGACAGTGACCAGAGGGTATGGTCCATACCAGGGAGTTGATGATCATCTTTTTCCTAAGGCAAGCCTCCCTTTCTGCAGGAATAATGCGATCCTGCCATTGTCCCTCTCCACTCAAGGGGAGCCCGGTTTGGCTGGCATGGCGTTTTGACCCAATTGCTCTTTGTGTTCAGTTTCCCAGCTTCCAACAATCACGGAGCAATCCCACACCCAGGTTGCCTACCCCTTTGACGAGGACTTCACCATTAAATGTGAAGCCAGAGGAAACCCCCAGCCCACGTGAGTACTGCTTGGGGAAGCAAACAGAAGCTGAGTTTGCTTTTAGCCTTTGCCAAACATTGTTGTGTCTGTCAGGAGCTGCTGCACAAAAACCTGCTCATCATCCTCAGTGGGGTTAAGGTTTGGCTTTCCATTCAGGCCATTCAGCTTTTGTTGTTCCCTCACTTCCCCTCGCCCTGTGAATAGGTATCAACATGGTTTTCCTTGCTGGGGGAAATCTCATTTCTCTGGCACGTGCCAAATTCACCCCGTGGTTTAAAAAGAATCTTGTCTGGGTTGTGCTGCAAAAGATGGGCTGTGTCATGGTAATCAAAGGGGCCCAGCTGTTCCTGTGCCTCTTCCACAGCAGCCCTAAAAATCCCAAACACGTTAAACTGTGTATCCAAACACCACGTTTGCATTTTATCAGATAGATACCTTGTCTGTACCTGACATCAGCAGGGCTGTGGTGATGGTACAGATAGACACAAAAGGAGTTAGTCAGGTAAGCATCCAAAGATAAACTCTGTAGCTTTTACACCAGCGTGGAAAAGAGAAAGACTTTGAATGAAAATGTGATTAACAAGAGTGTAATAATAACCCAGTAAAAACTCCTCCTGAGGCTTTCACCTCTGAATGGTGTTTGGGCTAAATTAATACCTGGTTTGAATGTCATTTTTTCTCTTTAATCCTTCCCTTCTCTTTTCTTTGCAATACAATTCAAGATTTAAAAGGCATTCTTTTCTTTAGATCAAGTCGATTTGGTAATTTTTAATTGAGCTCTGAATGGGGATTTGTATCATGATAACAAATTCCCTTTGTTCCACTGTTAGTGCATCAATGAAAAGTTTCCTGGTGTATTTAAATGATGTGGTAATGCCTGTTAAGTGAGGGGATCCCATATTCCTTCCATCCTGGAGCAAGGCAGTTTTGCAAAGACCAGTGAAGTGCCAAAACAACAGTTTTGTTGACGTTATTTATTCGCTTAAAACAAAAAAGAAAGGTACATCTAACACTAAATTGATGTTACACTGTAATTTCCAGCTGTCTGATTTTAAATCAGTTTAGGCAAATTTCAGTCCTGCTGAGAATTGCAGGTACAGGAGCTGTGACAATTCCTTCAGCATTCATCAAAATCACCCCCCAGCAGCATCAAAACTACAAATGCTTCTATGGCAGAGAAAAACTCAATGGAATCATCTCAGTTTCTTCTGACTCAGCCATGGAGGAGGGTGGGAAAAGCCCTTGTGGATCTTTGCCATTCCAAAGCAGCAGCTCCACTACAGCCAGGGCCTCTGCGAACCTCCGGGTCCCGCCAGTGTGTGGCTTTCCCAGATGCTCTGTCTATCACTGTCCTTGCTCCAAGCTCTGTGCTCTGTGCTCTGTCACAGCCAGTTGTCCAAAAGCAGAGTGTGTGGAAGGAGAGATGTGCCTGAGAGGCAGCACGGGGCAGAGGAGCACAGTGGTCGTTCTGCCATTCTCTCCTCTTACACTGGGTTTTTCCTTTTATTTTGATAAAACCCTCTTGGCCCGATATTTACCCCTGGTTAATACCAAAATGCTGCCCACTGTAATATTTCTTTTATTTTTCAGCTTTAACTGGACTAAGGATGGAAAACCATTTGATTTATCATCTGACCCAAGGATAGTTACATCTAACAACTCTGGAACTTTTTTGATCCAAAACCGGGGAATCATCAACAATTTCCAAGGGAAATATCGCTGCTTTGCATCCAATGTGCTGGGAACTGCCATGTCAGAAGAAATTGAGCTGATTGTTCCAAGTAAGGGCTTTACCTTTGGTCTGGATTTGTAATTGTTTCTTTTATTGTTAAGATGAGAACAGTCTTTCCTCAAAATAAATGGGAAAGAGCTGCTCACTGAGGTGTGCATGGCAAAACATGAATTGTTTGTTATTCAGTGAACATTCAAAGAAGAAAGTCGTAGTTTCTCCTTGGAAAGATTTAATTTAATTCCTGGTATTGGGGACAGAAACCAAATCTGGATGCAGGATTTCAGACCACTGAACTATCAACTCCCACAGGTTATTACTGAAAAATAACAACGAATGCAAATGTTTGAAAGCTCCAGGGGAAGTGATTTGATCAGCTGTGAGTTCATTAATCTGATGTCAGCAGCATTCAGGGTTTGGGATAAATACTGATGGGGAGAAGAATAAAGCCCTGGAACTGAATGGAAAACAAGCTTAAAAATAAAGCAGGGAAAATTACTGATCCTAGAAATTTGTGCTTCCACTGTTAGCACGGAGGAAGGGCAGAGGGGGAAATGAGGGATTAAGGACCAGGTGTGTAGAGGTGGGATGGAATTTATGGATAGAATCAAAGAATCATTAAAGTTGGCAAAGAGCTCTTAAAATCATTGTTGATTTCAATCCAACCCTTGAGCCCAGCCAGGTCCAACATTCAACCATGTCCCAAAGCTGAAACAACTGGTTTGTACCAATCCATTCAATCACCTGGAGTTTCAAATATGAGTACACATTTTGGTTCTGAATTCAGGATTGAAACATACGAAATGACAAGAGGAAAATCAGAAACAGAATCTTCCCAGTGGGAGTAGAAAGGACATGAAGCTTCCCATGCTGGAGCAGGGTGAGAATTGAAGCGAGTTTTATGATACATTTCAGTGGCAGAGATGGAGAAAAGCAGCAGTGCAGTGGGTTTTTTCAGATTAGATCCTGCATTTCCAAGCTCCTACAGATATCCTGTCAGATATTATCAAATATCTGACAGCTCCATGCTCATGGAATCCATGTGGCAGGGGATGCATCCACAGCCTTCTCAGCCCCACAGTGACAGGAAGTGACTGCTTTTGTACAAAAACCCCTTCTGACAGATCAGTGCAGATGAAATGGGCTATGAGAAACATGAATAAACATTTTTTTTCCTGTCTTCATCATAGGAAATAATCCCGAGAAGTATTCAAGGCATTGGCAGGGCTGGGAGAGTCGTGGTGCTGTGGGCACATTGAAAACATGACATTGCAAGGGCTGGGAGGTTTCCTGGGAAGGAGCTGCTGAGGATGCCACGTAAATGTATTTTATGAGTGCTCCTCATGAAAGACACGCTTTATTTTCCTTCCATCTAGTTTTATGGATTTTTTTTCTTCTTGGGAAATCTATTTGATGTTGCAATGTGCTGCACAGTAATCCTTGATGCCAGAGCTTGGTGTTTGGTGAGGAATTAGCAGGGTTCCAGGCGTTGCTCTGTGGTTTAGTCTCCACCACCTTGCAGCTGTTTTAAGGGAAGAGCTTTCCAGAGCAGAGGAGAATTGCAGAAAGCTTTAGGACAGTAAGCTGAGGTTTATTGAACTGTTGGCTCCACAGGTAGGACAGGGCAGCTGATGGCAGCTGGAGTTTCAGGCAGGGACAGGAGGGTGATGCAGTTAAACTTCAGACAGGACAGTTTTTCACTTTGGAGTCTGGTCAGAGCAGTGGGGTTAATACAACTTCTCTTTAAAATGTCTCAAACTCATCACATTTGAGAGGAGTTAAAGTGCTCAGTGTCATGTTTGTACCTCCAGCAGCAGAATATTCTGATACTCCACTGCTACTGAACTAAAAAAGAGGCTTAAAATGGAAAACAAGGAGTTGATGTCGGTATTTGGGATTATTGAATCTGTATTCAAAGAGATTTTTTGCTTTTAATGAAAAGCAGTCTGGAGTAGCTTAAGTAGTTATTAAATATATTGGGAGTGGATGGCAACAAATTTATAGAGAGGTTACAAACATGGTTGTTATCAAAAGCAAGAGGAATTTTAGTGCTAATATATGCAAAGTCCTAAACCCAGCAAAAAAAAAAAGTACATGGTACAGATAATGTATTAGAGGGATTTACCCAATTCACACGTCTTTTAAAGCACATGTGCTGTTATTAGAACTCTTCTGCCATCAGTTCTTTCATTTGCTGGTGCAATGCAGGAGCTGCAAATTAAATCAGGATTCAGAGAGGAGTAGAAGGCACCTTTGATTTTCTAAAGTGCTGGATGCTCCACAACTGTACCCCAGTGAAAGAGCTGCTGGTGCACTGATCCGCTGTAAATCAGGCCCTGCCGCGGAGGGGCTGGGGATAAATTACCTCTATTCACCCCCAGGGTCTGAAACACAGACTGGTACACGTGAGATCACTCCGTGCATCCATGATAATGGTGCAGAGGTGGCAGAGCTGTGCCAGCTGTATTCAGGTCAGATGGAAAGCTCCTTGGCAAAGCCACCGTGCCAGGGAAGGGAAGAAAACCCCAGCGAGGCAGAGCAGGGCAGTTTCTTTCATAAATTACATTTCCACTGCAGAAACAGAATACTGGGTCTGTAAGGCTGCTGCTGAAAAGGAGAACAAAAGACTGTTTACTCACAGTAGTCATTCCAGGGAAGCAATAGAAATGTCAGCAGAAATGATCATTAAATCTCACCTACATAATGAAAATACCCCACCTCCCCTATATAGGATGACATTAAGGAGAGGGAGAAGAATGGGCTCTGAGGATCTCGATGTGTTTGCAGCACTAACAAAGGCCAGATTGTTACAAGATACATTCAGCATGAAAATGAATTTAAATGGTGAGAACACAGACTTCAGCTCCCCTCCTCCAGCATTTCGGGAATCTGCTGCTTGAATTAGTGAGCAGGCCCAATGCCAGAGGAAGGAGAAGTAGTACAGTTTAAACTTCTTTAATTAACTGTGCTGTAAAAGACTGCATGGCAGACTGAACGAAGATTTATGCTCGGTATTTCTAAAGCTGCTGCTCCAAAAGACCAGAGACCTGAGGATGGAAATATTGGCTGAATGTAAAATTATCCCGTGGCAGGCTGTGCTCTGCCGGTGATGTTAGTGCGAGTGTGCCCAAAGAAAGGCAGCCCCCAGTTAATGTTCAAACACTCAGGTGTGAATATCCTGAAATCAGTAAAAGATACTGAGCTGATACTGAAATAGGACGTCTCAGTTTTGTGAAGGCTTTGGTGTAGCCTTTATGGAAGAGAAAACAAAAGAGAGCAATTCACTGTGGCTTTGCAGGTGATGGGAATGAAATTTAACCCTTTTGCCTCCTAAGCCAGTGACCTTCGACTATGGCAGCTTTTCTGGCCACCTAGATCATTGGGCTCGCTCAGATTCTTGCCTGTGGCCATCGTTTTGAAAAGGATAACAGAGATTTACACAGAAAAACGCTGTCACTGATTCCATTCCACATCTTTGGGGAAGAGTGGACTCCCAGCCACATTCTTCCTGACAACCAGGCTTTGCTAACTTTTTCAATTTAAGGCAGCAATTAAAAAATCCATCAACAAGCAGGGTCATATCTCGTAAACAGTTCAAAGGCTGCAATGGAAATTACAGATTTAACTACTGCTCCTGCTCCATGGATCGGAATATCAATTGAGGCATGGAGATGAGCCCTGGAAAATTCCCAAGCTTCACTCAGTGCAGCTCAACATCAGGGACTGCAAGTCATGGTTAGGATTCCTTAAAATGTTGGACTGTTTGCCGTACAAGATACAGATCTGTATGAAAAAATCACAGTTAAATACCAATTTAAGTGTCTAAGAAGCTGGAAATTTCGAGGTTATAGAAATTTCTTGGCTGTTTCTGCTTTGCCTCACTTTTACATACTTTAAGGGTTTATTCTCAAGGAAAAAACGGGACTATCCATGATGGATCAGGCTAAGCGCTCCTTTATCCCAGGATATCTTCAGTAGAATCCACAGGGAAGGTTATGAAACCAGACCTGGGTTACAATGATGCTATTCTACAATAATTTCACAAGGTATTTGCTGATTGCTGATTTACCATCCTGAATTCACTCCCATTCTACACCTGATATTGGTAGAAGCAAGATGCAGGGATCTCAAGGACAAATTACCTGGAGAAAGGTTTTTCTTTTCTTCAATTTCTCAACACTTGACCCCAAAATATGTAAAATACCCGATGGAATGGGCTCCATTCTCACATAAACTGGAATTAATTGCCATAATTGATACAGTTTTAGTGCAAAGTCACTGTACTCAGCAGTAAGACAGAAACTGAGCTGCAGGATGAAAACTGAGTTGTAGGACAAGGTGTCCTGAATGGATCCCTGAGTAAATCTGCAGCAATGTTGGGGACTGGAGTTCCCAGCTCTGCTTGCTGTATTTCTGAATCTCTAATTCTGCCAAACTCAAATTAAGCCTTTCTATTGCATTGTGTTAATCTCCCTCGTGTTTGCTTTAGGTTGAGAAACTGCATTTTCTGAAGGGATAAGGAGGACAGACTCAGGCTGCTCTCAGGATTTTCTCCCAGCCCCCCAAATTTGTCAGCAGTGCTTCAGCCTGGTCTCAGGCACAGCTCAGTCATTAAACTTTGAGTCACCCCAGGGATTAAGCAGATCCTGGCTCCTTGCACAAATGACTCTGGCCACTGATAATCTTCCAATTCCACGGTTCACACACTGTCAGAGCAGTTCAGTTCTGGTTTTTGAGTACAGCCTTGTCAGAAAAAAAACCCCTTGGTCAGCGAAGCCTTTCCCAGGAGTATTTGAAGAGGTGTCATGGTGGGATTTTAGGAGATTCTCCATAGCTGGAGTTGGGAATGCAGGTTTCCATCTTCCCCATGGCTGTTCCACTCTCACCCCACGGTTTGTGTGTGGTGAGAGCCCTCCTGGCCCCTCAGCCCTTCTCAGAGCCACTAAATCCCTTTGCTCACCCCCGTGGTGATATGTGGGAAGCAGCCCCCAGAGCTGTGCAGGATTCTCTGTCCCCTCTCATCACATCCCCGTGTGGGGCATTCCATGGAATGTTGATGTAACAGTTTCAGTGCTGTCACTGCAGAGGCATCAGCTGGACTTTCCAGTGGCCATGGGCTGCACTGGGAACTCTGTACAATATGAAACACTTCCATGGCACAATTTATTTTGTGTGATGCTGTGGAGTTTAACTCAGCTATGATAGTTTCTGTGATTGGCCACAAATCAGTGGTGATTGATTCTGGAATACCCTCTAATTAGAACATAGGAGCCCTGCAAAATGTTCCAAACTATTGCCTGCATAAACATCCTGAAGATTGATGTGCAAAAGGCAAAGTCTAATGTGACAGAAACCTTTTATTTTTAATAAATCTGAATTTAGAAGCAAGTATTTTTCTAGTCTTTCAGACCAGTGGGACCCCAGCAAAAAAATTATGCTTGTCAGAAGGTTTGGCTCAGGAATTTATCATGAGTTTTCATCTCTTGTGAAGCTTCAGGGATTAAACCATCCAAATTTATCCATTATGAGGCTGAAAATCAAAGTTTTTCAATGCTTTTTGTGGTGAATTAAGCAAAAAAAAAAAAACCTGCATGGAAAGACTCAAACGCCCTGATCACCTGTGGTGCAAGTACTTGTTGGAGGTGGAGGACATTTGGGGTCAAATTGTTGCTTCCCCCAGTGAAGTCCAGCTGCCAACATCTGGGCGCCACGTTGGAGACGAATGTCTGTGCTGCCAGCTAATGATGCCAGGACTGTGACTTGTCACTGTCTCCTGGTGGGACTCCGTCAATTTCTGTATAATTCTGTAATTACTGGACACAGAAATTCACTGAGAAGCCCAGTGGTTATGGCACCCTGCTGGGATATCAAAACCCCGGATTTAGTTCTGCTAAATGAGGCAAAAAATGGGTTTGAGCAAGGGGTTCCAATGTCCTAAATAAGTGATCCCATATTAGTCCATCTGCTGATCTCATTGGTTTGGTCAGAAATCCCTTATCCTTCACATGATCCAGCTTATTTAAAGTTTTGTTATGAGTGACGTGCTTTGGGGAGTAAATAAGCTTTAGATCAAGAAATTGTTTTTTCCCTGCTGGAAAATATTCCCCCTCTGCAGTCAGCAGATGAATTTCCCAGGGCTTGAAGAGTGCAGGTTACTGACGGTGCCGGATATGAATACGCAGCTCTTTTTTTACCTGAAATTTCACCTACAGGGTAGGTGATGCTCATTAGCTACATTTTGCCTCTCCTAAGAATTCCTAACCTATTAATAACCCTCCGGGAGATAAAATCTCTGCAGAGTCTGCATTCAGGCAATCAGCACTGGAGTGATTGCTTCTTTTCATGTTTACTAATCCTGAGATGTGTGAAGTGTCCTCAGAGTCCTGTCCCTGCATTTCTCCCCCTCTCCTTCCCTTTGCCCCCTGCACTGTGATGTTGCAGATTCCCTGCTGGACCACTGATGTCTCAAGGTGTGGAGCTTCTCTCAGAGCTCCCTGTCGTGACTTGGGCACCAGGCAGGTGATGTTGGCTGTGCCAGTTTGACTCTGCACAGCCAGGACGTTCTCCATCCTTTGCAGTTTAATTGCTGCTCGTTTTGCTGCTCGATGCTGGCCTGAAGTGAAACTTTGGCCGGTTTGAACTTGCCTGAAATGAAAGCAGGAGGCGACGTCAGCCCCGAAACCGCCTTAGCTCAGTCCCTTCAAGGAGTGGTTCCATTTTGCAGGCTGGTTTCTCTGTGATCATCTCCAAGCTGAGCCTCCCTTGGTCTGGGGTGGCCTCCAGCCCAGCTCTGCTCCCCATTTTCCCACATGAGCTCCAGTGGCATTTTGGGCACCCAAATTTGCCCAGGTGTGCCGAGCACGCATCAGGCTTTGAGCAAAATGCTGGCGTCAGGTGCTGTGGGGGATGAAACCCTGATCCCTTAGCGATTTAACCTGCATGTAAGCCCAGCTAGAGCAGCCCTTGTGCAGCCCCGTGAGCTTTGTGCCAAGCCTATCCCTGCACCCCGAGCTGGCAGGACTGCATGGCTGAGCTTCCATGCCTGAGGAGGCAACAGAGGCTTCACACCAGCCTTCCTCTGATCCTGGAGATGAAGAAGAGCTGGGACAACTCCAGGCACGAGCCTGATGTCTGTCCTCATCTGCAGTGACTTGCAGTAGGTCCTTAGGAACCATGTTTCATCCAGGGATTCCCAGAACATCCCACATTCCCAGGCTGGTTCTGATCTCCCATCAGTGCGCAGCCCTCTGTGCCAGGCTCGTCCTTAGGGACCCTGTGGCCTTCCAGACAGCACAAAGGAGCTAAAGGAAGTGTTTGAAAAGAATTGTGTTAAAATAAAGCCAAAGCAAAGCACAGGGCATCACAAACAAGTGTTAAACATCCCCATTCAGTGCCTGGCTTTGGATAGGATGTTCCAAGAACTTTGTGAATGAAGGGATTCCTATTCTGAGTGTCCCAGAATGCAGGGATTTCCTGCTCTGAGGAAAACTCATCATTTCTCTGTGCCTCTGTGTAAATTAAAATTGGTATTAAAGGCAAAGAACACAAAGGATGATGTGAAGGTAAATATTTTATTAAAACTATACCACGAAGAAAGTAAAAAGCAAAATTTCAATAAGTATCAATAAAAGAGGAATTTCTTTGCTTTTTTGTGCAGGTGTACCAAAATTCCCCAAAGAAAAAATCGAGCCTCTGGATGTGGAGCATGGAGATTCTGTGATCCTGCACTGCAACCCCCCAAAAGGCATCCCCCCTTTGCACATCTACTGGATGAATATTGGTGAGTAAATGTTTTTGCACGATTCATACAAGGGGGCTCAAAGTATTTGTCTATCAGAGCAGTTTCATTGCAGATTCATCATGGACAGGAATTGTAATTGTGCAAGTGCTTGGGAGAAACATCTGGATATTGAAGAACAAAATTAAAAAATGGAGGATGGAGGTCTGGTTTTACATGACACAAAGTTAAATTGTTGAGTGCATTGACACAGCATCTCATTAATTATGAGATATCAAATAATTTATATATTGGTGAGTCTGCTAGTGATGAGGAGTCCTGCATTTAGAGGAGAGAGGATATCACATGTCAATATATGATTTCTATCATCATCGTTTTCCTCTTTCCATAAATTGTTGATTGATTTATGATACTAAGAGAAAATTAATCCACCAGGTTTATATAATGAGTTCTTGGGGGGGGGGTTCTGTCCCGTTATTCTGCAGCATTTGTGTTCCGCAGGAATTTCTGGCTTTTGGGAAGCAAAATAACTCTGGTTTTAACTATTAATTTTTTCTTATCAGTTATATAGGTGCACATTATCATGTAAAAACATTTTTTATCACTTGTGTACTTAATATTGGTAAATAACCCATTGGTTCTGCTGGATTTTCTGCCTCTGTTACTTCAGTGTTTCATTCTCTGTGTCTGGAGGGAAGCACATGAGGGGAGCATTTGGTGAAGCAGCCCCGTGCGGTTCCCACCTCACAATTACCTTTCCTTGCCAGATTTGCAGCACATCCCACAGGATGAGAGGGTCTCCATGAGCCTGAAGGGAGATCTCTACTTTGCCAACGTGGAGGAAAGCGACAGCAGGAGTGACTACTGCTGCTTTGCAGCCTTCCCGAGGCTCAGGACCATCGTGCAAAAAATGCCCATGACGCTGAAGGTTTCCCGCTGTGAGTGTGGGGCTGGGCACTTTCTTTGCTCTGGGTTTCTGCTCCCCCCAGGCAGCAGTGCATGCAGATGTGTGCCCTCAACAAAGGGCGCCTTGCTGAGTTTATTTCCTGCATTATTAACCTCGTTCTTCGGGCTAAGTTTCCTTGAGAAAAACTTCTTGCCCCAGCCTCTGTTCTGGGTTGCAGTCCCAAGGCATCAGTTTCTCCTGTCCCATCTGGGGCACCAGAAACTGATGCCTTGGAGTGGCTACATAGAACAGAGGCTAGACAAGATTGAGAGAGCATAAGTAGGTATTTATTGGAGGCCTTCAATAGGTTCACCTTGGGCAGTCCAAAGCCTC
>WAAG01054385.1:74712-92439 GCA_013390105.1 Tichodroma muraria | reverse complement strand
GGGGCCGTGCCGGGGGCGGGGCGGGGCCGCCGCTCGGTCCCCGTCTCCCGCTCGATTCCCGGGCGGAATAAGCAGCTTTTGCACGGACCGACGCCCGACTTGCAGGTTTTACTTAAGGTGCAAGCAGAGAGGACGAGGGAGAGTCTGAGGCGGCTGGTGCCATGGGCCAGCTCTGCTGCTTTCCCTTCTCCAGAGGGGAGGAGAAGATCAGTAAGTGAGCGGCTGTGCGCGGCGCTGGCTGCCGCCGCCGCGGGGAGGGAGCTGCGGGAGCATTCCTGCGGGGTTTTTCCTTTTGGAAAATTAACTGATTGCTTTTTAGAGAAGGGGCTGAGACAAATTAAGCAATATTTCCGCTAAGTAGATGAAGATTTCTTTCTAATAGACATAAGTAATCAGGTCTAATTTTGTTTATGAGCATTCTGTCAGTCCGTTTCTGCAAGCAGATGTAGCCAAAGTGAGTATTTTGATTTTCGTTTTTGGCAAGTGCAGTTTAGAGTAAGAGATGAGAAGGTTTTCATGTTGTAATCATGTGCATATTAATGGTAAAGCTCATTAGCAACAGAGAAAGAATGGAGATTTTGTTGATGTCAGTGTTGACAGATGACAAAGGATTTCCATTTGGGTGTTGGTTGGATGTGTAGTTTTAAGGTGACCAAGTGAGGGGACAGTCACACTTTATGTATGGATCTGGTAGCATCTGGTTGTGCTTTCACTTGAGTAAATATAAGTTGAATCAGAGGGAGCAGTTCTGATCTCTTTATCCTTTGGTGTACTGAGTCAAGCTATCTAATTTGACTGGAATGTTGTTTCTGTTAAATTCTGTGCTGAAAATGATGTTTGTCCTAAATTTGGTTACACAATAAAATATTTACTCTTGACTTCTTGCTCAGTGAAATACTTTCAACCTTTCTTCTAGAAGATGCAGCCAAATTTCTGTCACATTGTGTCTGAAATCAGTTTTAACTAAATTCACATAATTCATTAGCTGTAGGCTAGAAAATCCAGTTTTCTAATCTGGTTTATATTCCATTCTTGTTTCTCAGGAAGCTGTCTAGGCATTAATAAAGTGAGAGTTTATACCATCAATTAAATAATAAATGTGTCTACCAATAGTGCAACAATCTAGAAAGCAGCCTCAAGAAGATGAGTTGGCAGTTATTTTAAAATGTTTTTCCTTCACAAGTCGTGGTATGAGGGTAAATGTTACAAATTTTGCACTGGGGAAATGACTAGGAACATTTTCTATTCCAAAACTATTTTTTCATCTAGCCAGTACAGAATGTCTTTATTTGAAGAGCAAGTAAGTAGCGCATCCTACTTCTAATATGTGAATTGGTGAAGACAGACAACAAATACAAATTGAGGGGTTTTTTAATTGTTCTGTTGACAGAAAATAAGAGGAAGAAGAAAAGCATTATATTCTGCATCCTGCTTCTCTCAGTCCCCTCACTTCACTGCTTTTTAACTTTTCTTCTGACATCACCTGTCATGCACCAGCTTTCCTTGTATGTGCTCTTGTGAGTGACTGGAACATACACTGAATATAACATTTAGCACAGCATGACCTCAAACTACGTGTAATCAAAAAAATCATTCAGGAGATACCGTTATGTACATGCGAAGTCACAAAGGCTTTTGAAAGATGTCTGCTTTTGGCATGTAGCAACTGAAAGGTGTGGCATAACCCCTTGAGAATGTGGAAGGGAAAAAAATGGATAGTTAAAGGATGAGGGGAATCTGAAGCAAGGAGATCTGGCTATGGGTGAGGTAAGAAGGTGGTATCTGTAATGAGGAGAAAAAAGTAGATGTGGCACTATTTTACCAGTGTTCATGGGGGAGTAACATGACTGAGCCATCTTAAAAAGGGAAAGAGAGAGGAAGTGTAGGACAAGCATGGTGAACATGATTGGTTTTTCCCTTCGTTCAGCACTGACTGAAGAAAAGGGAGAGAAGGGAAATTGCTTTCTTTTCATCTGGCCCCCCTCCCTCTCTTCTGACACATCTGTTTCTCCCTCTTTGTGCTGGAAGGAAGCACTGCTGGGCATCTAGCATGGCCCCAGCCAGAGAGGCAGTTTGAAGCTGGCCACAAGGAACAGGCAGAATGGAATGTGTCTCACATCCATTTTTCCTCTTCTTATCATATTATCATGGTGACCTCTAAACTAATTGTGTTTAGAATTTAACCCAGGCTTTTTATTACCACTAAATTATCCTGGTTAGGAAACATGCAGGTGCAAATTACGCTCACGTGGCTGTTGTACATGAGAAACAAAAAGTACATTATAAAGGTGCAAGCATGTGCAGTAAACAGCAGCTCACTGTGCTGCTTGACTCATTTCAGTTGCAGTGAAAATGTATGAACTTCATTATGGTTTTCCTATAAGTTTTGTTTCAGCTGAGATGCCTCAAGTGAACTCAGCCAATTATTGAATTGCTGAAGGTTTGATCCTTATGCAGTAAGGAAATGTTTTCATTTCATGTAAAGCACAGTTTCAAAAAGTGTTGTAATTTTATTATCTGGTACTGTTGCATAGTACATCTTTGTGATGAGTGAGGTAAAAGCTCAGTGCTTTCATGGTGTGCTTTTTAAAATTTGAGTTTAGATCTATTTCACATCAAGTGTGAATTGAATTTCACTTCAACCCAATCTGCATTGTTAAAAAAAATTAACCTATTTTACCTTAGAAATTAATAGGTGCTTATGACTGAAACAAAGTGCTGACAAGTGGAAGCTGAGTTGTATTATTAAATTTTAACAGCCACTTGCTTACATCTTGTATCTACACACAGTTAGGTATTTCGCATCTCTTTCTATTCTCCTTAAATTTAGGTATAGCCATGGAAAACATCTAGCCAAGTTTTATGGTTGTGGTAAGATCGTAAGAGTGGTTATCTGGATCAGATTTAGGATCTGCCTCCCTAGCACATGCTTAACAAAGCCATTAGAAAAGGGCAGGTGTGTAAGAAGGTGTTTCCTCAAAATAAAGTTTTAATGCTGCAGCAGTTCAAGATTTGTGGACTTTGTGAAATGGGGGGGCATCCTTGATAGTCATGAGTCTTTAATTATTTTTTCCAGTCTCCTCTTGAATCCACAGAAATTTTTAGTATCTATACTGTCTTCTGGCAAGAGGCTTTATGGCTTAAATATGTTTTTTGTAAAGAATCTTACTAGCCATGCCTACCAATACAATTTTGTTTACTGAGTACTACCTTAGTAAACAGTTTCTCTGCTACACTTGGTAGAAATCAATTCCCAGAATGTACTCTGGGTAGCAGAGATCTAGGGTATTCTGCAATGAAGGAAAGGAAAAAAGTATCTCTTCTCACCACTGATTGTGGGATAGACACAAGGAAAGCATGAATAGAAACTGTTAAAACTTAGACATGTAGGACCTTCACAGCCTGTTCTTTCTGTTGTCTTAGTGTCATGTAACCATTCTAAGGCTGATAAAGCTTTCTGCAAGGATACAGACCCAATTCAGCCTGTTAAGTTCCAGTGAAGTTGGCTGGAGTTTCAAAATTTGGCTCGCTGTGTTCAAGGAGGAGCTTTTCAAAGAGTATATATTTCAAATAAAGATTAGCATTTAGTCTAACAATTTTTTATATTTCTGAAATCATGAGGGAATTGCCTGCATGATAACCCTGTAGTTAGACCTTGTGTTGATTTGCTTATGTCAATGCTCAATAAGTGCTTTTTCATTCTGGAAGGGGTCTCAAATGATTTTTAACTGCTTTTTTAAATCATCTAATTGTAAGTTGATTTCTGGTCTAAAGTTGTTTGTTTTAACTTCACAGCGTGACACTTTTTAATCTGACATAAAAGAAAGCACTTTACAAAATAAGCATTGTTATACCTCATTATAGCTGTATATATGGTAGCCTATTTGCTACTTGATAGGAAACCAAGGAACAGAGACTTTGTTGTACTGGCCAGAAATTGTTCAAAAAGGCTGTTAAATATTGAATGCATACAAAATTCCCATATTCTACAGTTATTGATGTGAAATAAGGCTGGTCATTATTTGCATTCTAAAAAATGTGATTCCCAACTTAAAAGGGCAGAGGATAGCAGTCTGAGCACTTCTGCATGTTTTAATTTCATGAGATTATGCAATTTGTTGTTTGATAGCTATTATAAACAGAATGAGAGCAGCCCTGCTGCGAAGGACTTGGGGTGCTGGTGGATGAGAGGCTGGACATGACCCAGCCTCATGGTTCTGGTGCACTTGGATCCCAGAGAGCCAATTGTATCCTGGGCTGGATCCAAAGCAGTGTGGCCATCAGGGTGAGCGAGGGGATTCTGTCCCTCTACTCTGGTGAGACCCCACCTGCAGTGCTGCATCCAGCTCCAGGGACCCCAGCACAGGAAGGACATTGACCTGCTGGAGTGAGTCCAGAGGAGGCCACCAAGATGATTAGAGGGATGGAACGCCTGTGCTATGAGGAAAGGCTGAGAGAATTGGGGTTCAGCCTGGAGAAAGGATATCTTTGGTGTGAACTTATTGCAGCCTTCTGGTACCTGAAGGGGCTGACAAGAAAGATGCAGAGAAACCTTTTACAAGGACATGTAGTGCCAGAACTAGAGGGAATGGCTTCATCTGAAGGAGCATAGCTTTAGATCAGATATTAAGAAGACATTCCTTATTGTGACAGTGGTGAGACATTGGCATATGTTGGCCAGAGTAACTGGGGATGCTTCTTTCCTGGAAATGTTCAAGGCAAGTTTGGATGGGGCTTTGAACAACATGGTCTAATGAAAGGTGTCTCTGCCCATGGCAGGAAACTAGATGGTCTTTAAGGCCCCTTCCAACCCAAACCATTCTTTGTTGTTATTATTTATTATATGTTAATGATCATAGTGCATATTGAATACAGAGTGGGTAAATAGTTGTGGAAATGAGTAAATAAACACAGGGCCTGGGACTGTGTGGCCTGTGCAGAGGAACCAAGCAAGCTGGCAAGTTCCAGCATACAACCAGGCCAGCAACATGCAGTCCAGATCTTTTGGTGTATTAATTAAAAAAATTACCCAGGTGTATTAAACTAGGGATTGGTTTTTGAGGGTAAAGCAAACTTCAGTGACCAGAATGCAACTACTTTATTTAAATTGATTTTGAAAATACAGAAAGTTACATTTGCAAATCAATGACTTGGTCAAATTTGCAGTTTGGTGTAAGTTACCATGATTTATTTTGCATTTACGTAGCTGTAGTACAAAAGTTGCATTGTCTGACTTTCTGTCATGAGACACAGGACAGGTTTGCCTACCACAAATAGTAAGTCAATCCCTGTTGTTAAACAGGCCTTGTACTTTTGCCAGGTTGTCCAATACTGATTGCTCCCTGTCCTGCAGGTTGTGCCCTTCTCACTTCTGTTTTGTGAGATTTTAACTCTTACTTGCTCAAAGTGATACCTGCTGTGATACTGTAGAGACACTATTCCCTTCTTCCTGAAATGTGAAAATGCACTCATCAGCTGAGATTGATGAGTCCTATTTGTACTCATTCTCCTGTGCTTTTATTCTGTCTTGCCAATCTCCCTGTGTGATGTTGTTTCTTCACTCCTACACATGCGTTCACACAAGATACACACAAAGAGGTGCATGATGTGGATGAAAAAAACAAACAATTTGAAGGAAAGGTGCATTCCTGAAAATGACATTTTGAATAACAACTAGGTGTTGTTTGTCTTTTTCCCTCACAGAACTACACAGTGCCTGTGATTAGATTGCTGATATTGTTTCCATTCTCTATGTGAAGAAAAGAAAGAAAATTTAGCAGTCTAAACCAAAACTAAGTATTCAATACTTACCACGTCAAAGTTGAAAGTTACACAAGTCTTCATCCTCCTGCAACCAGCGTTAGGTTTGATGATCAAGGCAATAAGCCCAACCAGGGCCTGAAGACAGCCAAGACTGTCATTAATGTCAGTAGAATAATGAGTATCTATCACATATGTCCATTCTTGAGTCTGACAGTGGCTGTCAAAAATAATCCCTCAGTAATGCAGCTAGATTGCTAAGAGAATAGTTCATATCTAGTGAAGATAAAGAGAGATTTTTTTAAAAATCTAGGAGAAAAAATAAGGTGTTCACTTTTACTGCAAGGTATTGAGGAGGTGGATGATAGAAGGACAGGCTTTTAAATCAGAGGAATGATATTTAAGAAAGCCATCAGAAGTAGATGCCTTTTTGTGGCCTCGAGAATGAAGAATATAGTCATCTTGAAGTAAAGAGGATAAAAATACTGGTGACTGTGAAACTGGGAAGTTTTAAAAATTGTGTTGGATGTTTCCATATGTCTTAGGCAATCATCCTTGAACTTAAAATGTCTCAGCATATTTGGGGTTGTTGGTTGGGGTTTTTTAATTAATAACTGCATTTAGAAAATAGTCCTACGTGATATGAACACATATTGCTGAATTTTCTCTTGTGTGTGATCTATAGTAATTTTAGGTGGCATTTGACTTTAATTAAAAAGTGGAATTTAATTTTTTTTTCTCCCTTCGTGTTTGATACAAACATATGTAAGCCCAAGCTTAAATCCTACCAGCATATATGGTCTGTGGAAAGAAATTGAATTATTGAATTTAATTTTTATACCGGTTTTTATTTGGGTATAAGGACTTTTGAAGCGTAGAATTGTATTTTTTTTAAAATACTCTACATTTTACTATTTCACAAGAATGTAGCCAACTGTCTTGCTCTAGACTCTATCACACTGCAAAAGTTGGGCTCCCTTCCACCTTCCTGACAGGATGTTTTGTGCAATTAGAAGTTCTGGAGATGGATCAAGTAAAACGTGATTGCCTTGTGATTAGATTGTTACTGATGGTGGGAAAAAGCAGAAGTGTTTATTATATAATTTATTTAGGGGTATGACAGAGCTGCTTCTTTTCCTGAAAGGAAACATGAGCAAAGTCAGGGAGTTCTGTGGTTCATAATCAAGAAATGTTGAGGTTAATTTGTAGCTGTTCTAAAATACTAAACACTGTAAATTCTACTAAAAGTTTAATCTTTATATAATATACACTTATGTATGAAATGAGGATGTATCTGGGGTTGAACACCTTATTTGGAGTACTATTGGCCACTGTGATCCATAACTACACTGTGCTGAGAAACTTCAGGACAAGTCTTACCTAACCTGTTTATAGGACTTGAAGAATAACTCATGAGAAGATAGGAAGAGATTTCATTTCATTTCAGTTGTAGCAAGCAGAAGACCAGGATTAGCTAGATGGGACAGGTACCAACACTTCTCTTGATCCCAGTAAGAGAGAATGAAAAAGAAAAAAAAGTACTAGAGTTCAGAAGACTCTGATGAGAGACTTCTAAGTGGAGATGAGGTCACTAAAATTGGCTCCATGTTGTTGGAGTTAGAACTCTAATGAATTTAATGATCACTTTTCCTAAAAAGTGTGTCAGCAGAGAACCAGTCTTCAGTGAATTGTGACTGTGTAGCAAGATGAGAACTGCCCAGGTAACTGTGCAGCCATTCTTATTATAATACACTGTTTCCTGTCTTCCACTGATGCCAGTGGAAGACAGTGGAAGAAAATGTCTGTTAAGATCTTCTTTCATCTTCCATCTAGGATGTTTTTGTGGGCACTTTGCCACTGTGTGTTGTATCTAGACTGTGCATTAGTGTAAGTGTTCAAGGGGTATCTTACCTTCAGCTTAATTGCCAAACCATCACTCTGCATATGTGAAAAAATAAGTACCTTTTTGGCTATCAGGTGACACATCATATTGTGCAGAAGTATTTCCATAGATTCCTCCTATGTTATTGCAATTGTATTTATTTTCTACATTGAGGCTAAGTGCTCTGTCTTCCATTAACATGCTACTGTTACTTTACTGTCAGTACCTCTGGAACAGTATTAGATCCCAAACATATTGGGAGGGAGTATCTTTTATATCAGTTTAATATACTGGCAGAGGAGGATATACATAACCTAACTGTTTTTTGCTTTCACTCTCACTATAAACTCAGTCCTTCTTGCCCTGCTGGGGGAGTTGTGTGATCTTTGGATAAGACTACCAAGGTGAAAACTGGCCATACTTTTTATAACCCTGCATGTAGTTTGTGGGAGGTTGCTACAAGCTGCCATCTTTCATAGTGAGTACTAACAAGAAATATGTGATCACATGCAATACTGGTTAACCTGGCTTCTTACAGGTAAATGTTGATAGAAACAAAGATAAGCAAAGCAATAATGGTTCTATGACCATAAAAGCCTATCCTCTTCTAGACTAAAAAGTTGTAGATCCCACGGGATCATTGCTGCCACCATCCCTGCTTGTGTGCGCTGTGCACTGGTGATCTGTGCTGTGTCAACTGATCCATAGCAGAGCAGGTGTTATGTGAGCACTCCTTAATAAAGGCAAAAACACCCCAGTGAGGTTAAATGCTTCTCCATCATTAGCTGACTAACCTGGGTAATTTTGTTTTAGGTGAATTAAGGAATTCTCAAAAACCCTGGAGCAGCTAATGGTAAGGGTCACATAGCCACAGTAGCTTCTTCCATTGTGTGACTGGATCTAGTGAAGAGTAATACACAAGAGAAATGCACAGGCTGAGTTTTGCAAAGTGTTGAGCAGTTTTGATACCTTGTGAACATGTGCACACATGGAAATGCTTCCTACTGCCAGTAGACCATGTTGGAGTGGCAAGGAGCTGAAGGTTCTGATGCATGTGGAAAGGACTAGCAGAGAGGGAAGAGGAGACATTGAACAGAAAAGCTGATTATGATGTCTTTCTCAATGGAGTATACTGCTCCCTTGGTGTAATGAAAGGGTTTTTACTATGTGTAAAGTAATAAGCCCTGCCTCTGTGCAGATTGATCCATTGGTACATATGGATCAAACATTAAATCATGTAGATGTCAGATGGGTCAGCCTTCCTGCTAAGTGTAGCAGTCTCAGGACAGTGAAATGGTGTCTCTGTACCTATCCTAAACTCAGATGGAGAAAACAAGGAAGACCTGCCTATTTGTAGCCAAGTGCTTTTCAGAAACTGCAGAAAAAACAGTTGGAGGGGCAAAGCTCTGAGAGGTGTATGGACTCTGTAGCTCCCTTCTGCCACCCCTCCCAATTGTATTGCTTCATATGGCTGGTGCTCTGCAGGATAAAGTCCTGTACTTCTTAGTTGGCCAGCTTCCAAGGTCCTGTAGCATTTATCATGCTTATATTTCACGAGAAGGTTATCTTCATAATTTTGTGCTTTCCCATCCTCTTCTGATCTGCAAAGCTATAATTCAAAAATGAGTTTATTGACAAAGAAATGATTGTTAGTTAATGCTGGTCTGGAAATGTTAAGAGACATGAAAGAAAATTTAAAAACTGATGCAAGTTTTTCTGCTGTGAAGGGCATTGTATGAGCCATCTGTGGATTTTTAGGTAAGCACTGTTTAGTCCTGTTAGTAGTGCAGTGGATAATTCTGTTATGGGACTTTTCATTGAGCGAAGACGAGAGACAACATTAAAACTGTTTTGTTTACAGCTGAAGGCTTCTTTGCAGATATGAGAAGCGAGCCTGTGATCCCAGTGAGTCCATACAAAGGTCACCACTGCTGGAACTAGTCAGCATGCTTGTCAGGCTGACAGAGGCTGCTGGTTGAAGGGGTTGTGGTTGCAACGAATGCAGTATTAGTTATACTATGTTTATGCAGTTTTCTGAGTGGAAATAAAACACAGTAAGAGGTGATGATGAGTACCATGCAGTACTCATGCATTGCTGCTGTTCTATATATGGTACTGTAAAGGAAAGAAAAAATAATCCTCTGTCAAGCAGAGGGACTTGCCTTAAAATGTTTATTTTACTGCACGTTGGTGCAATTAATTATTTCTGTAATTTGTTTTCTTGATTTTGCTCTCTACTTTAAAATTTATGGCCGAATAACATTTAGTACACTTAGCTACAATGTCAGACAATCTATGTAGAGAAGTAATGCACTGGAAATTTGCTTATGTGGAGAAGTTTCTAACCATGACATTAGCCAAACATTTTGTTCATTGTTTCTGGAAAGTATTTCATTAAAAAAAACACATGAATAAGACCAGCAGATTCCAAAGGAACAGTAGTATTTTCTTAAACTTACTGAGCACACTGATGCTACATCAGTTAAATTGATTGACAAAAGTTTGGAGAGACAGGAGGCTTCAATAGATGCAGAATTGAGTCCTGTATTTCTTAGGTTATATTGATGTCAGCTAAAATTCCATCCGCCGTAAGTAATTTCCTTGCCCTGTAAGGGGGGGAAAAAAGGCCCAAAAATATATCCAAACAATCCCCTGGCTGTCATAAAAAAGAAGCTTTATGATGGTCTGGAATATGAGCAAATTCTGCTGCAATCACACTCAAATAGCCCTGAGCATTACTGTGGGCCACCAGCTGCAGTGGCAGATTACAGCTGAAAGTTGCATTTAAAATTCCAAACTGTGCTGCTTCTTGGTTCAGAAAGCCAAACAGACCAAAGAATAGTGAATGCAATTTCTCATGGGTCTAAATCTTTCAAATCCAATTTGTTTTGTAAATCTCCAGCATAAATTTTGACAAAAAGCTTGAATAGAAATTAATAACTCTTTTAAAATATACTGGAATGATTAATTGCTTTTCATCTTTTATAAAGGAGTAATAACTGACAGTTAACTATTATCTGTCTATTACAATATAACATAAATAAGAGTACCTGTTGGTTTTGCCCAGAAAATTTATTTCTGTGTAATAAAAATAATTACGCAGGTTTCTGGTAGTGGTAAAATCTCAGAAAAATTTCCAATGTCCAATAACTGAATTGTTAATTTTAATAATTTTTATATTAATTAAAAATAATAATTTCAATAATAATATACAATTTAGTACTGCAGCACTTGAAAGCTGTCTAAAAGGATGCTTCAGTTGGAATATTCAATTAGAAATAAGCTAACAGTGTTTAAGGATTTTTGCTAAACATGCAAGTAAAACCATGAAAGTGAAACAGATTAACTGGGGCATGAATCAAGCGGTATTGAAAATGTCAAGTGAAACCCTTAGCAGCAGTAAGCAGGAATAGTGCTGATTTATACCAACCAAGGACCTGGCCTGCCAAGTGTCATGGCTGTGACAGTCCACTGGCAGCCCCTGGAGTCCAGAGCTGCAGTGAGATGGATGAGAATATCAGCCAGCCCATTTAAAAGCAGACCTTCTATAAATAATATCAGAAAGATTGGTTCAGATGGCAAGCCAACAAATTGCCAACTCCATCTGGAATCCTCTTTCTAAGCACATAGATAGCAAGGGAAGGAGCCCGGTAAAATGCTGTTTGTGCCGTCCTGGCATTAAAAATCAGTCTGGTGGTCTGCTCCCTTGGCTCTTGCAGGAGACTTCCAACATGATTCCTTCAAGAGAGAGTGAGCCTGGGAGGAAAATAAGATCACTTTTAAGTCTGCATTTAAACTAGTTTTTCCAAGCAGTGTGTGCTACCATCCCATATTCTTTTTGGGTTTAAAAGGGAAAATAAAGGCCAAAAGAAAAAGTGAACATACGTGAACATGTCGTGGGTGAATCGAAGAGTGTAATTTCCCTGATGGCCTTGTGAGGAGAAAGTGTAATGGATTTCTCATACTTCTCTAGGTATGCAGATTAAACATTATTGCTCATTAGTGGAAAATATGTTTGGTATCCACCCCATATACACCAAGATACGAGATACTCTGTCTTTTAAGTCGTTAAAATGATTTAAAGATTATCTTAGTAGCACCATTGCCACAGCAAAAGGAAGACTGGGTTCTCAGAGGAACTCTGTTTACTTTACTCTAAATATATTTGAATAAGGCAAAGGCTACAGCATTAGCATTATGTTTTTATTGATTTTCAGAGGGCAAATTACAGGTCATTGCTATCAGGTAATATTAAAAGCTGCCCTGTATTCCCAGTGAACAATATCCAAATACCTTATTCTGTATTAAGGAAGTCCTCTCAGTACTATTTCTCTCATTCATTATTGCATGCTCCTGTCTGAGTTTACTGAGATTTGTGTGTACTCTGGCGCAGTGCCTCTCTCTATTCGCTATGCAAATTGTGCCACTCTTTACACACCAAGCAGTAGAAAGAGCAGCATGGTTTTCTGAAGTGCTGTAAGGCCTGCCCCAAAAAGTAAGAAGCATTAGAAGATCTAAATGTTTAGAGTTATTAATTTTGCCTTTGCATTTACTTACTTCTGCAGGTTAAATCAGAACTACAGCAGTCAGATTTCATTGTAGTAAAAGAGGAAATAGAAATTCTGTTGTTCCCACAGCTTTACTGGAGTCAGGAGCCAAATCCTGTCCTCTGGCACACTTGTTACTCTAGCTACTACTGCATTACTCTCTGAAACTGTTCTTAGTTCTTACTTCTGTTTTTATTTGCTCTGGGCTGCTTTGGAGTTACAATTCAAAACCTCTGCCAGGAGAAATCCGCAGAAGTAACTGTTCCACGAATGCAGAATTTGGCTCAGTGTACTTCTCAGCTTTTCTACCTACAGACACAGCCCAGCTCTGTGACTGCTCTGGGTACCTTGGACTCCAGTGCACTGCATTCCAGCGTGTCTGAGGCTGCACCTGGACACTGGGACTGCCTTGCCCATGCCATCACCCTGGCATAGTTCTGGGCCTGGCAAACACACTGCAGAAACTCCTGGGCACTGGTTAGGAGTTAGCACCAACCCAACTCCTTCCCCAGCAGGCAGTTTGGATACAGCCACAGCATTTCAGAGGCCCACAGAGCTGGATGGGGTGGACCTGAGTTGCTCTGGATTAACTGCCCTTAGAGCCAACAAGTACTGGCATTGTAGAACTCACCTGTGTAAATACAGGCAGGTGCCTCTGCATGAAACACCAGGTTTCAGAGATGCTTTTCATGGTACTGTGAGAATGGGTGTTTGTTTAATGTCAACATAGAACCCAAGCTGAATTTTCCTTCTCTGCTCAAAAGTTATCCATAAGCAAATCCATATTACAGCCAAATAGAAAGTCCAACATCCTAAACATGAAATACCATTCTCTGTTTGTATATGTGAACAGATACCCATTCAATTTAGAAACTCATGTGCTTCGACCTATTGTCTTGCTCTATGACAAGTCCTACTGTAACCTAATCCCTGTGAGCTTAGAGTGGAGCTGCTCACAATGTAGAAATTGTAGCATATGGATAAAACATTTATTACAGAAATAGCCACACTTGAGAGTGGGAAAGTGTTTGTTATACAACCAAAGTGGCAGTTGCCTACTTCTTTTTAAGCCAATATTTTAAATGTACTTTTTTTCCCTTTGTACAGTCTGATTTGTGATGCTTAATGCTATGGAGTTGAGTGCTTTGTTTGCTAATGGAGAGTGGTATTCCTGGAAGCAGGTAGGGCTGTTCTAACCTCAATTCTAGAAACCATTAAAAAATTATTTTTTTTTTTAAGTACGGAATTGGTCTGCACAGCCTCCATTAAAGATGCCATGTAATTAAGAAGGAGAAAATGAATTACTTTGTTTCATTAAAGGTCTCTAGAAACTAGAATACGGGCTAATAACCAGACTCTCAATTTTGACATTTCTGTATTGACCTGGAATAATCAGGAAGCTGTACTCAGTCCTCTGTCAAAAAGGGGTGAAAATAGATTTCATCTGTGAAAAAGGTTCACTTCTGGGAAGGAAAAAACAATCCCCAAAATGTGTCTCTTTTTTTCCCTTCCAGCAAGGTTGTGTGCCACCAGACCTATAACCTTTTAGCAGAAATGGCATGCATGCAGTGCTAGCTGAATCTGCCCTGGGAAGATCAGTGTAACTTTCGTCCTAGAAGCTCAAGAAGCTCATGGAGCAGAGGAAATAGATGTTTGGAGGAAGTACTGTGTTTCCAAAAGCATATAATCCTTGAAATGTGAAGTAGGAGCCCAGGCCATGCTTCAGAAAATGCCTGGGGAGCTGCAGAGCTACATCTTGGAGAGCTCTGAGAGCAGGAGCTAGTTTTGGAAAGAAAAAAGCTACAAAGCCAGAAGGCAGGAAGAAGAACTGGTTAACATGATTAAGAAACTGTTAGGATAGCATGGAATTACTTCTATTGCATCATGTGGAATAAGAACAAGAGAGAACATTTTGTGTACGTTTCAGGGAAAGCTTCCTGTCAGTGACAGATGCTGGGCTGCAGAGTCTACATTTTGCAATGTTGTGACCGAGATTTTGAGGTTAAGGCAGACAAACAAAGAAGACAAGACAAACAAGAGGTCCTTGGTCGAGTTAGAAGTTGTACTTTAGATTACATTGGTCTGTTACTGTTTGTGAAATTATTATAGACAAAGTGGAAAATAAGATAACTTGAAAACTATCATAGTAAGGCGTACTGATGCCTGATTCAGCAACTGATTACTGGCAGTTTAATAATGTTTTATGCCAAATCATTTTGCCATTCCTAAACTTTGAGTGGTCCTGCTTCTATAAGTTTTAATTGGAGAACTGACAGAAGAGATTGGGACTTAGAGGAATTTGGGGTATATGGTTGTATCTGCTATGTAAGTTAGCATGGTGTCCCTGCCCATGGCAGAAGGGTTAGAAATAGATGATCTTTAAGGTCTCTTCCGACCCTAACCATTCTATAACTCTGTGGACATGAGAAAATTGTCTTAAAAGGAAAACGGACTGGGTGCAGACTGTCCTTGAGCCTTAAGTAGCTAGAAACACACTGTAGCAGTGATGAATTTGGCAGTGCTAAACTTGTACAATAGTCAGTACTTTTAGACTTGTAATTCTGATGTTGGCATACACAGCCGAACTTTTGTCAGGCGCTTGACCATGCCTGAATTGTTGTCCTAAATTGGTGTAGGGAAAACTCACTTCTTATTAGGTATTTCCTCTGGATTCCAATCCCCAAATCTCAAAATCCACCATTAACTTATCTTTTCTGCTGATAGCTTAATCCCTTTGAATATCTGCCAATCTCAGGTGAATTTGATCTGGGCCCTTGCTAAGTTTCCTGTCAGTTAAAATCCTCAGGCATGGATAATTCTTTTCACTCACTAGATTGTGTCCTTTTGCTAAGAGGCGATTTGTCTTACCCCATGGTCTGTTATTGTGTTATTCTATTTCACATCCTAGCAATAATTTTTAAATGACATTTAATTCAATCTTTCATTTTACTACAAAGCACAAGGATTGAACAAAAACATATTAAGACTTGGCCGTGTTTTCTGTACCACTTGCTGTGGCTGAGTGCAATCAGCAAATGTACATTTTTTTCTGTCTTAAAAATCCATTATCGTCTAATATAGCCTAATGCAGTCAAAAAGGTTTTCCTTTCTGTCTCACATCCTCATTTGCTTTTCACATACACCTCATTAATACAATGTGAGAGGTTTTTCCAGCACAAAATGATGAGTTTACTCCTACAGTTTTACAAACTGTAACCTGTGATGAGGTGAGTTCTAGGGATTGAACCCCTTCTAAAACCCGGAGTTTACCTTTCTCTGTTAAAATGGAATTTGCTGTAGTGTTTTTGTGGTTTTAAGCACAGTTGATCCTCTGATTTAATGGCATAAATGTTAATTTATATTGACCCCCACCTGTGTGCCCTATTCATACATTGCGTGTGTGTTCACACGCTTCAGCACGAGTGAATAATAAGTCCTTTCCAAAAGAAGTACATCATTTTACTTTAAAAGATCCATTTCATTCCCTTTGCCTTTTTTTTAAACCGTAATCTTTAAAGAAGGCATAAAACAAGAATATAATATAGGATTAGACTTTAAATGAAAACATGCTATGTGGTAAGGTCTGTCCAAGTTTAATCTTCTCCCTCAGCAGCAGAATGTGTGGATGCCTGTGATGCTGCATGCAGGCTGTGAGGCCAGGCCATTTCCCAAAAGCTCTAGGTTACTGCTTCTGGTGCCCCACACAGTAACCCTCAGTGTGTAGCTACACCTGCATTCCTGGAGTTCAAACCACGTTGCATTGTGCTGAGCAGCCGCTCTATGTGCTTTCCTGTCTCAGGAAATCTCAAAATCATGAATGACATAATCTGCTCTTGAGAACTGTTGCCCATTTCTCTCCTTCTACTCATCCTTAACAAACCTTTCTTGGCCACTCTAGCTAGATATAGAAACGGGAGAACTTTTCTGTATGGAGAACATAAAGGCAAAGCAAAGCAAAGTACCAGCTTTTGACCACACAGTTGGTTCTGAATAGAGTGAAAAGAAATGCAAAAACTGGCTGTGGTGTGNTTGAATTGAGGAAAGGCTGAGAACAATACTGCTTTAAAATAAGAGGATGAAATAAATATATGAAACTCCTGTTATAACTGTTTAGCCTCATAGAAATAAAGGCCCAAAAGACCAGCTGGCATAAATAAGCAGTTTTCTACTGATGTTATGGGACAGATTTAGATTTATTGGGATGCTAAAGAGGAAGGTATGGAACTCTGTATACTATGTAGTTAGAGAAAAAATTTGCAAATGGAAAAGGGAGTGTAAAGAGATGAGAACCATCCGTTTTAAGGAATGGTAATGAGCAATCCATTATAGTACGGAGTAAATTGGTAAAAATTGTGATGATTAGTTCAGTTTTTGGCATAGCAGACGTATTTTTCTGGATTGATTTCACTGAAGTGTTGCTAGAACGGTCTTTGACTCACTGAGTTTGAGGAAGTAGAAATATGGGGGAAGAAAGGGAGGGGGAGTTATTATTTTGCTAGAATGCAGTGTTGGAGCTGTAGGGATTTACTCTCATTAAAGAAGTGTTGTCTATTAGGTAGAGAAATGTGTTTTTTAAGAAGTTTTATGTTGTTTTACAAAGAAAATGCTTTTATAACTGTTTGATATTTAGCATAGGAAGGATATGGAAATAAGGCCCAATGGTTTAAAACCTGTAATTAAGACTCAATTGTCCTTGATTTTTAATGGTGAAGCAGACTCAAGAATAATGTTAATTTTGATTATTAGATGCTTGTTCAACAAATGAGGTTATTGGCTCTATTCTTAAAGGACATAGGATGGGAAAAATTAATACTGCCCTCTCATATTCTTTCAATTTTTTCTTGCCCTAGATTGTAAAGTATATTTTTTCATGTGAAGGATTGATTGCATTAAATTTAGTTTTATGGCATGGTAATGTTTCAGTATTTTTTAATCCATAAATTTTGTTCCGCCATCCTCTAGCAACAATTTTTAAATTTCTGTGGATTAGGTTAAGCGAGCTGTGGTCATACCTTCAGCATTCTTAACTCTTTATCTACAGCTATTCTGATTTCATTTCTGAGCTCACCAAAACTCCCATGGCAGAGAGCAATTTATTATGACCAAGCACATGTCTGAATTTGTTGCTTGTCTTGTTTTTGTAATATTTTTTTTGGAAATCAAGAGGGATTTTTTGCAAGGTGATGTGGTGATAGGACAATGGCTTTAAACTGAAAGAGGATGGTGAGTCCAGAGAAGTTGGAATGCCCAATCACTGGAAGTGTTCAATGCCAAGTTGAATGGGGCTCTGAGCAACCTCGTCTAGTGAAAGGTGTCCCTGCCCATTGCAGTAGGGGTAGGACTAGATGAGTTTTAAGGTCCCTTCCAAACCAAATCATTCTGTGATTCAGTGTTTTTGTGAGTATATTTGGACTTTAAGAGAGTGATAAAAGTTGAGGAAGAGCTTGTCCTGAAGAAAATCCCAAGTGGTTTTACGGGTTCAAGGCCAGAGCATTTAAAGAGAGGTCTGAACTTCTGTGTACTAGTACTCTCCAATTA